>PVIR01005976.1:0-68710 GCA_004026965.1 Petromus typicus
AAAAAAGCAGGAAAAAATTTCAATGGATGGAATACTATACATGCAAGTAAGTGAGCTAAAAGAATCTAGTGTAACTGAATCAAGAAATGAAGAACTTCTCTGACTAGCTACACAATAGAATGCATGTGGGGAAGTGAGGTTGGGAACCACATAGTTACTAGCAGGCCTCATTCTCAAGATAAAAGCAGCATAAATTACTAAATACTGCTTTGTAAAGATGGTTCTCAATTGTTCTAGTTCTACTTTGCTTTACAATTTTGCTCAGAATTTTACAAAACTTGTCCTGTGAGAAAATGCCATTAGAACTGGCAAAGAAAATTAATCAGATATACTTTCATGAGCTAAGGATTATTCAGGTACTGTCAAAAACGAATGAGAAAATTTTCAGTTTTTAACCATTTAGTATGATGCTGGCTGATGGTTTCTCATAGATAACTTTTATTAGTTTCAGATAGAAACTACATATCCCAATTTTCTGTAGGGTTTTGAACGTGTTATATTTTTTCAAATGGTTTTTCTGCATCAATTGAGATGACCATATGTTTTTTGTCCTTGAGTCTATTAATATAGTATATTACATTTATTGATTTACATATGCTGAACCATTCTTTCATCCCTGGGATGAATCCAACTTAGTCAGGGTGTATAATCTTTTTTATAATTCTCTGTATTCTGGTTGCCAGTATCTTATTGAAGGTTTTTGCCTCAGTGTTTATTAGGGATATTGGCCTGTAGTTCTCTTTTTTGGTTGGATCTTTCTCTGCTTTTGGAATCTAGGTAATGGTTGCTTCCAGAAATGAATGTGGGAGTACTGCTTCCCCTTCAATTTCATTAAAGAATTTGAGAAGTAGTGCCACTAACTATTCTTTAAAAGTTTTGTAGAATTCAGGAGTTAAGCCATCAGGACCAGGGCTTTTCTTTGTTGGAAGGTTTCTTTTTATTACATTTTAAATTTCACAGTTTGATATTGGGGTGTTTAATATTTCTATATCTTCTTTATTCAATGTTGGAAGTTCATATGTGTCTAGAAATCTATCCATTTCTTTTATGTTTTCCATTTTATTGAAGTGCAAATTTTCAAAGTAGGTGTTTATTATCCTCTGGACTTCCTCTGGGTCAGTGGTAATTTCCCCTTTTTCATTCCTAATAACATAGATGTGAGCCTTTTCCTTCCTTTGTTTGATATGTTTGGCTAAAGGTCTGTCAAAGCAAGACCCTGTCTTAAAAACAAACAAACAAACAAAGCTAGAGTTGGAGGTCCCATTTACCTGCCATTGCTGTGCTAGGCAAAAGAATTAAAAGATTTGTATCACAGAGACATATGTGCACCCATATTTATAGCAGCTCAGTTTGTGATTGCTAAATTTTGGAAACAACCAAAATGTCCATCAACTGAAGACTGGATAAGGAAGATGTGGTTCTTTTATAGACTGAAGTATTATTCTGCCATTTAAAATAATAAGATTGAGTCATTCATACTCAAGTGAATATACCTTCAGGACAACCTCATAAGTGAAATAAATAGGTCACAGATGTGTAAATATCATATCTTTTCTCTGGTATGAGAAAAAGAAGATGTAATGAGTTGTAGTATATGTAGTTGGTACTGTGAAATAAAAAATATTTAAAAGGAAAGAGGATGTAGGGGTAAAAAAAACAAGGAGAAAAGAATGCAACAGTAATTTTAAAAGGAAACAAAGCTTATGTATATAGGAGATGGGAGGTTCCAGGGTGGGTGGGAGAAGGGGAAAATGAGAATCAAGTCATGGCATATTCTGGTACAAATTCCAATGTTGAATGAGATGATGATGTGTATTTATAATGTACCAATAAAGATTTAAATTTAAAAAAGAATGGGAATCAAAGCCATCACAATATATACTGCATAAAACAAATCACATAGATACAAACACAGAGATAACATTACAGAGAAAATTTAAACAGAGGAAAATTATTTCCTGGGATACACTGGATAAGGTAAACTGAAGACCCTGAACAATATCTGTGCAAGTAAGAGGGTAGACAGAACAGCAGGTGTTCACAAAAGGAGGGATGGGAAGAAAGGCGACCATTTTTCTCATATTTGGGGGAGCTAATATAAAATTACCTATTACGCATATTAGACTCGAGGATTTTATGCTAAGTGTGCCTGGGCCATTTCCACCTACTCGTTGGGTTCTCTGCACATGACAAATGGACCCAGAGGTCATTGAGTAAATCTTTCCAGAAAGAAAGAGTTTACAGGAAACAACAGAGAAGACGTGAAAGAAAAATATTCTTTCTTTTTTTTTTCACAGAAAGAGAGATGGCTAATACTCCCGGAAAACTTGGCACCTGCTTTAAAATATGTAATTGAAACCATAATAGAGAGCCCTTTGGGAAAGATTAGTGGATGGAAAACGGGAATTCTCATGAATTCTTTCTTTAGTAGGGAGCTTATTTGAGGAAACCTCTCACTGGGCTTCCCATTAGCCTGTCAGTTTCTTCTTTGGTTTATAAATGATGTATCATTTTATTATATATCAAGATCCTTAAGAATTTCTAAAATCTATTTAGATTCATATCTTATATAACAGATGTGCTACTTAGATATTCCTTGAACACCCAAAATTTTAAAACCAGTACTTTTAAAGGTTCTGAAAGAAAACTATTCAAAGATATCCTTGTGATAAATGTTTGGTCAAGGAAAGATCCTTTGGTAACATGAATAATTCCTCCACATTTGTAGGTTAGTCTCTTGGAATTTTCATACACTGAGTTATGTTTTCTTAAGGGAGTGCATCCTGATGGCAATGATTTTATATTACAAGTGTATATCATATACTCACTTCAAGTTTCAGTGCAAAATGAATGCAAACAGTATTCCAATCACCTTTACACCATAAATATGCCAAAGTATCTTAGCCAATGAAAAACTCCCCACCACTAAATACATGTTTTCATGAAAAGCAAATTAGATCCATATTCCTAAGAAAAAGAATTTAAATGTATTCTTTGAATCATGCTGTACAATTTTTTCCAAAGCAGCTTATGCTGTGTCTTACAAAGTCAATGTTTACCAGGGTATTTATGTGTTTTTCTTTCTTTTGTTTTCCCTCCATTTGGCAGAACACACAGTACTATCCGGGCATGTGTCTGAATATTGAACCGTACTATGCCAAGAGTGCGCACCATCCATAGGACTGTTTAATTTAACAAAGAATGTGTGGTTTTTGCATGTGCTGCCACATTCATATGAGTAGCTCCAGAAACTATTAGTGACAGAGCATATTTGCCACTTGAAATTTACAAGACTACAATGAGTTTAAACAAACCAGCATAACTTTGTAAATATCTCGTTTTTAACATTATGCAAAAAAAAATACAGTCAGAGATATTGGAATCAGATCTTTACATCCTTTAAGGTACAATAAACATTTAAGTTGTTTCAATTTATAACTCTGAAATCACTAAGTCTTCAATAAGATAAGCAATCAACCACTATTTTTCTGTATTTTATAGAGTGCTATAATGAAAGCAAAAGCCAGACTTGGCCGGACTGGAGTTCAACACAGCCTGTTTTATCGTGACTCCAACCTCGGCCAAAATCAAGACCCCCCTCTTCAATCAATCTACTACCTCTCGCCTCTGTGCATGCTTCAGCCAATCCGCGACCCACCTGACCTGTATGTTTACACTCCCTACCATTTACTATATAAATGATTGTATCTTGCAATAAAGCAGAAGTACTCTCTGAAATGCTCCCCAGAGTCAGCATAGTGACTCTGCGCACTCATCTTACTGGTCCGAGTTTCCATTACCTCCAAAAGCACAACACTATAATGTGTCTGGGATTATTTTAACCATTATTCTACTCATCTCCTACCTTTCTTTGGAGTGTTAGAAATTACCAGTTGGGACCTTCAGTAATAATGTGTATTCAGTGATTTCTATTCTGCCTATAAGGTGCAGTGTTATGCAGCGAGAAATTAAAAACAAACACAAACAAACAAAAACACATGAATTTGAAATAGTTACTTCATGTGTTCCTTAAGGGTTTTTTTTAGAAGCAAAAAGATCTATCTCCGAAAAGAATACAACGAAGGTTGTAAATCTTTTTTTCTCTTTTTTTTCCCTCTCAATGGTGTTCCTAGGGATGGAATCTAGGACCTTCACACTGAGCTCTCAAGTAGGTTTGTTTACTTGGGATTTTTTTATTATTATTATTATAGTTTAAAACATTGTCTCCTTAAGATATCCAGGTTGGACATTACTTGTGATCCTTCTACCTCAGTAATTCAGAACACTGAAATTAAAGGCTTATGTCATCAGCCTCACTGAAATTGTATATGTTTTTTTGGTTTTTTGGATTTTTTGTAGTCATATACCTTCAGGGACCCAACGCCCCAGGTTTCAAATGCTTGACCTAGATGATCTTCCTTCATTTTTACAGGTAATACCTGCATTACTTTCAAGACCCATGTTCCAAAATACCCCTAATCTGTGTTTTTCCCGCTCTCCCTACCTCATACAAAGAGAGTTAGGCAATACTTTTGTTTTGGAAGCTTCTAATAGGATTTCTTCCATAACATCTTTTTTTTTACAGACCTGGTCTAGGATATAGGTATGTACTTTATTTTCTAATTGCCCAGCAAATAGCTAACTATATAAAACAAGACCTGAATTACATCCCCAAAATTTGGCACACCATTTTGTACATACAAGGAGATAATATTTGTTAAACTGAAATATATTATGTTCTTTAAATCATCTGTCTTCATGGTTTTAAGCATAGATTCTTATTGAAAATGTTTCAAATTCCTATCCTCAACACATTCATTTGTAAATTTTATTTATTCATATTTTACTATTATATCAATGTAACATGCATACATGAAACAAGCAAAAACTAAAAGCATAAAGGGAATTATATAAAATAAAAGATACAAATGCTAATATTTTCTTTCCAAATACACTCACTCAATTTGGGGATTTTATCAAAACTGAAATGAGATAAATATCTTAGCTTTATGTGTACTATCTAGTGTTTATAAATTCATTGAGATGTTATTTTATGTGCATTATTATTTTTCTTTGGGGGAACAAAAATAAAAGAATCTGAGTCAGGAAGTCTTCTTCTTTTCTATAAATCTTAAACTCAATGAAAAGAAGAAATTAAGTGTCATGGAAGAAGACAGGAAGAGAGCCAGGAGAAGAGATCAAGAATGGAGAGAAAAAAAGTTGATATTTAGGTAGATTTTCAAAGTGGGAAAGTGTATCAGTTGGCCCTAAGGTTACTGAGAAATTAAGCTCTGCTCCCATCTCTGTCAAACTGATGATTTTCTGGCTTCCCAAAGGATGCCTGGATGGTGCAACTAATATTCCCAAACCTGGTGAATGTCCTCCTGACCCTTGGACAACATCGAAACAGAGTACACAGAAAATGAAGTTGTAAATGAGTTGTAGTATGTATAGTTGATATTGTGAAATAGAAAATATTTAAAAGGGAAGAGAGTGTAGGGGTAAATAACAAGGGGAAAATGAATATGGCAATATTAAAGAAAAAAGGAAACAAAATTATGTATTTGGAGGGTGGGGGTTGCAGAGTTGGGAGGAAAGGGAAAAAATGAGAATCAGTTTGTGTCATATTTTGGTACAAACCCTCAGTGTTGAATGTGATGATGATATATATTCATCTTTAATCAATAAAGGTTAATTTTTTTTAAAAAAAGAGTACACTTGAATTTCAAAGATTCACCAGATAAAGTTACTAGGCTTGGGTATATCAGCAGTCCTAGAGCAGTCTGCAGTTCTGTACACCAATGTCTCTTCATTTACAAAGCTTTAATAGAAAAGAATGCCCTAATAATGAGCAGGATGAAATGTTATACCAACATGGAAGGATGGAATTGCAGTATCAAAAGGAAGGATTTAACACAAGTATGTGATCATTCCCACTTAACTCTATGTTCTCAGATATTTGCGTGGTCATATGTACTATCATGCTTCTGGAACTTCTTTGCTTAGCCTTTTTTGTCATCTCTTTTGGTGCTAATTCTTAATTCTCCTCATTGGTATATAAAATAGTCTGACTTCTATAATAATACTCTTAGAAAATTTGTTTAAGGAATCAGGTCATTTATTAGACAGTGTCGTTAGTCTTACACACTACAGGTATTTATCTCTGATTGAGTTTTTGTGTTATCACTGATGTATTTTTAGATAGCATTTATTTCAGTTTTCAAACACCCAACAACCAAAGTCATTAAAACCAAAGAAAGATGGTAATATCTTCAGCAAAATTTAAAGTACTTTAGATAGAAATGTAACATCAAATGTAACAAATGTTGGTGTAGTCAACTCATTCTGCCCATGAATAACAGGGGCTATCACAGAAGGCCAAATGCCAAGTGGTTAAAGTAATTACTATGCATGTAATTACCATGGAAATAGAATTCTATTTCATAATTACAAGGTATTTCTTTCCTTCTAGAGAGGTTTTGATGTCCTGTCCATGCTGCCAAACGTCTCTGCTAATAATAAGGCTAAATGTATCTCTCAGTTTATCATTAAATAAAATCATATTTCTGGGAGAGATTAACACTAAAGAAACTAATTACTGTTTTAATAGGAACTGAGGATAGTTAGACTGTACTTTGAAAACTTTGACAATAAATTAATTATTATATAATTACCCTCTATGTAAATTTTTGGTCATTCAGACAGGTAACTTCAATCTAATCTAGTAATTAAATCCTTTGACATAACTTGAATCTGAATCAACTTATTACTTCTTCTCAAAGTACTGTTTAATGCACTGAATCGCTGCAAAACTCTTAAGACGATTAAGTCTTTTATATCAAATCTAATTTTTCTTTCTTTTCTTTCTCACATAAACAGGTACTACCTTAGAACATTTTAAGAAGTCTTATATTTTTAAATGTCTGATAAAACACAGTACTAATTCCTGTTTTCATAACATTTAATCCTGTTTAGCTTTTATAATAGAAGACATACCATGAGAGATTATGCTTTGTACGTATTCTTTCGAATCTGACTGAGTTCTTAAATACTAACAACCCAGACATTTTTTATAAAATTGTGGGAAAAAATGTGTAGCAGTCATGTGAATGGAAAAGATAAATGCTAGTTTTTGGAGAGGGCCAGTAGTAGAAAAAGAAGTAATAAATTTAAGAGAATAAAAACAAGAGAAATTGTAACCATCTTTTCTTTTCTTTCTGTCACTCAGGGAATAAATAGATGCATGAATCTGTCTTCCCAATGTTTTTTCATTTTATTACCACATCCGACACGAGTATGTAGGAAAGAGAGAAGACACAAAAGAGCTCTGTCTGAGAGATGTTGTCACTATGGTTTTTGTATGTGTTAAGGATATTTAAATTTGTATGAAGTCAGTTTTTTTAAGTCAATCTTTTCTGTAATAAAGGCCTTAGAAATTAAAAATTGAGTCACTGTTTGAAAAAATCTTAATCCTTTTCTCTGACCAAGAACTGTATAATTTAACTTCATATCCTAATTTATTAAAATAGCACATCATTTCATGTCACAAAGTTGTACTGGATTACAAAGGATATTCATTTTTGAGGTCTTATTAGAAACTCATTGTGTAAAAGTTGGTTGGTCACAGGCTTCCTTAAGCCATATACTGTTCACTCAATTGAGTTTTGTGGGAAAATAACTTTTCATGACATTGACTACATTTCTTGCTTCAATGGAGGCTATATAATTTATCTAGTAGTACCTATGTGTGAGAAGTAGACTGTATGTTTCATTAGTGCATAATATACAGAGTAATGTTAGCCATCTAGATTTTAATACAACACCACTATGAATCACAATTTAAAAATCTCAAGTAAATTTGGAAAGATTGGTCATGTTAACATTTAATTGGGTCAAAAAGAGATGCCTGGAAGAATATCATCTCAAGCTAAGAAGGGAGTTTAATTCAAGAATGATTTGAAAATGTGCAATAGTGGTGGTAGCAGGAAGAAGAGATTTAATTTAAATGATAGCCCAATAGTGCTTGCCATTAAGATTCAAATAATAGTGCCTTCTTCATTTATTTCCCAAAACTCCTGCAGTGACTGTATTTCTTTAAGAATATCATACATAACAAATCATATTTTTTAAAAAATACAATGTCGCTCTAACCTTTTAAGGCAATTTGATAGAGATATAGGACTCATCTAGAGACCAGTCACCTTGTTTCAGAGTCAAGTCTTCACAAATTGATCTCCAGCTCTTGGTTCCTGTCTTCAAGTTCGCTCCTGCCACAGGCTCCCGAGCCACTGGGACTAGGGGTATACGCCATCACACTCGCCTGCAATTTCCTAAGATTTTAAATCAAATAATGCTTTTATACTAAATGAATACAGCATTATTTGAAGAAATGGTCAACCCCAAATTATGAAAACCTCCTTTCACACACTTGAGAGGGAAATAACATTGATACATACAACTATCAGCAGAATTCTATGTCAAAAAATTGCCGGGGCCTTTGGGGTACTGGGTGGAGAGATGAAAAATAACTATTATAAAGACAAATTCAAAATGTGAGTAGAATTTAACATGGACCTGAAAGAATTTAGCAGGATTTAATAAGTGAAATTATTTTTTAAAAATACTCATTAAGGATAGTTAATATTCACAGTTCTTACTGTGTAGGATAAAAACCTCACCAAGGAGCCCTATAGTGTTTAAGAAGTGTTAGGAAAATTACAT
This sequence comes from Petromus typicus, assembly GCA_004026965.1. Lineage (NCBI taxonomy): Eukaryota > Metazoa > Chordata > Mammalia > Rodentia > Petromuridae > Petromus > Petromus typicus. The sequence continues at coordinate 8,722 of PVIR01005976.1, forward strand.
TCCCTCTGCTAAGGGCTACAAATGTTTTTTCCTTATTTAAAAAAAAAACAAACCTGTCTTTTAGTACTATGCTTAGCAAGAAGGGGATAGTAGACAAATTTCATTAGAAATAAAAGTGAAAGGACATTTTTATATCAAAGGGCTCATAATGCATAGATCAAAAGCATATTGCTTCTTTATGAAACAAGTATTGAACCATAGTTCATTTTTACAGAGAGGTTAATTTTTTTCAGTCAACAGGTATCATTGTATGTGGTGAATGACAAGGAAAATAGTAATAAAGAGTAGCTTTTTTAAATGCCAGCAAAGAAAGATTTTGCCGGGTAATTTTCAAAATGCACCTTCTACTTATTTCTAAAAATTATACATTTTTGATGAATTGATATAATATTAGAAGACATAAGTACATCAGTTGTTAGAATTTTAACACTGTATTTTCAAGTGTTTAGAATAAGTTGTATAATGTGAAAGACTCTCAGCAAACCTTTTTCAATGTTTGGAGTAAATCCATAAGACAAAGAAAATTTTTATTTTTATTTAAATGCTTAAGGCATAGTTTTATTTTTTTAATTTGGGATTTTAGCAGATGCCAAAGTATATCAAAGCTGCCAAAACTGAGTTGGTTTTATCATAGATTAGATTAGTATACTATATTAGATTAAACAGATATATCTAATATATATCTATAATATATATTAATATATGTTTATATATGTCTAATAAATATTTAATATATATTAGACTAGTATAAATACTTTTAAATTCTAAATGTGAATATGACCTAAAATAGGCACTTGAACACAAATTCTCTAACAAGACTGAGATAAACGTATTGCCATTAAGATTCACTGTATTTAAAAACACATTGTTTTCTATTTCACAATATATAACATACAATTCTAAGACTCATTTACATCTTTATTTTCTCATTACTCTAAACTATGATTCCAAGATAGAAATTTGGTATATTTGTAATATAAAGTAACATCAAACCTTGAATAATTTGGTTTTCTTTTTCATTTTACTTTTATATGACTGTAAATCAATAGCCCTAGCAAAAAATGACATTATTAAATTATTAACAGAGAGATGGTATGACTTTCTAAATCAATCTACTATGTTCTATGTAATGAAATGTATGTAAAATTATTTGTATTCTTTAGATGGACTTTCAAAAGCATATTCCATGTTAAAAGAATGAAATTGATTTATATGTAAGCAATTAAATCTGATGCAAAGGACCCTTTCATGTACATATGATGGGTTGATATTTCATTGTATTTCTTCAACAAGTATAATTTTTATTCTCTCCTCTTGAGTAATTACAGTTACCCATTTTGCTTTCTGCTAAGTGAGTTTCTTTAACAGTTTCATTTGAAGACCCACTAAAACCCCACAGACTGATGCTCTGTGATTGTTGCTACGTTCTTGATTATCATCAAGATATATTGCTATGAAAACTTGAAATCCTTGGCAAATTTAATGGACATTTTATATAGTGTATCTTAACTTGAAAATGTCAAGCAAAGAAGTCAAAGCAACACAGTCTACAGAAGCTCTCTACTGAATGTGAAGGGCTGTCCGTGACATGCAGTTCTGCCCGCCTTGCTTCTAATCACAAAGCTAAATGACTCGAGTGTTATCAAACTTATTTCTTCCAAGTACTCAAGTACTAAAATGACAAATCATAGGGGTGGCTGTTAGCCTGAAGACACTTCTGTTCTATTATTTAAAGTCTGTTTTTTTTTAATGTCTGAGATTTCTATGTGGAAAAATAATGAACTTTAAGAAATGTCACTTTTACTAACAGAAATTATGGCTTGAACACCTGAATATGAATATTAAATACAAAAAAGTACATTTAAATAATGTTAAGGTTGTGACACAAACTGACAAAAGCAGCAAAATTCAAAGTTAAGGATGACACTCCACCTTAACTCACAGTGTTACCAGGGGGAAAAGGGCACCCGGGAGTACAGCTGGGAACGCTACCATGGCCTTCATTCTCTGTCGCCTGATTGTGTCAGATAACGCTTTACCTTTCATATTATTTAATTGGATTTTGGCATTTGATTCACTCTCCTTTGCTTAAGAAAATTTTTGTTGCCCATTTATAAAATGTCATTTGGTAACTTGGAAATCTACATATATTGACACTGTACTTTTGAGAGCCACTTTGGGGACAGATTTCATTTATATTGTGGGGTGTGTGTGTGTGTGTGTGTGTGTGTGTGTAATATGTTAAATATTTACATATATTAACTGCTATAATTCTCAGAAGAAAAAAGATAAAAGTACCATTGTCATCTTTGCACTCATTTCATAGAGGAGGAAATGGAGGCATGGTGATTTTGGCCAAAATTACATAGGTAATAATGGCCAAATTCAAGGACCAAACCTGGATTTCCAACAATGAACTTCTGAACTACAGTACCTGACAGAAATAAAACTAGGAATGTCACCAAAATCCAGTCAAGTGTTCTTAGAAAACAAGTGGGGCATAGTTGCAACTAATTAAGATATTCTAGTATTAATCAAACAATTATATATTAAGAATTTGTTATAATGGTAAGTACAGAGTTTGTATTTTGGATAACAGGAAGTAAGAAAACTAACATTTCAAAAGGGATTAAAATATGCACTGGAGCACAGTGTATGATATTTTTGTTTCACAGTCACTTTGATATTTATGTTATCATCTTGGCTTTGAAGATAAATAAACTATGTCTCAGATTAAATAATAGGAAAGATAACATATAAATTTTGGTGTCTCTGAATATTAACCATACATTTTCAAGATTCTAGCTTCTCTAATTTTTCTTTAATATAGAAGTAAAAAAATAAAATTCAAAGGTGCTTGTGGTTAATTCAGTTTTGCATTTTTAAAAGAGTTCTATTGAAAATCTAAAAATCAGGTACTACTTTTAATATACCAACTAAATTTTCTTGAGATGGAAACATTTAAGGATAAATTTAAACTCACCATCTTATATTACATAGTCTTCTGCAGAAAAAGATGTTTAGTCATAGCCAGCTTTCACTTCTGCCTTTATCAATATCCATCCAATAATAAAACAAATATAACAATATATTATATTATATTATATTTATTATATTTTATTATATTATATTATATTATATCTTAGAGATACCTCAACCAATTTCTGATTCTTGCATCAACAATTTCCCACATGTATAAATCCTCTCTGAAACCTCCCAGGGAGTAAAATTAAAAGCACGTGACATGCACTGTGAAGATATCCTGTCTTCATTCTTTTCTCTGTCATCAACTGTAAAAGCTATCTATGCATTATCAATTATAAACCTTTCTCATCATTGTCATTCAAATATATTGGAGGAGTTGACTGGCACTGGTGAGAATGGCACCAAAATACACACATTATATTTTATTAGCAGGGCCTAAGTCTTTAAAGCAAGATTCATAATGTAAAGTTTAAAATTTGTTCAGGTATTGACAATTCTGATTCTGTCCATAGGAGAGTGAAGAGAAATAGGATGTAGGTGAAGAAACAACATAGACATCAAAAATCATTGCTAGTATTAAAAGTTGTCAGCTGATAATTCCCTGTCATTAGTCCTGAATCCAGAATCTACACTTTCGCCATATTGTGGGCCACAATAGACCGATCCGTGCAGACTCAGAGAGGGCGTGGAGGTAGTGTGTGTGCGCCTCTTTTAGCAATGGCTGATTCTTCTGGGTTACCTCTCCTGTTCAGCAGCTGTACAGCTCCAAGCTCCGGGCTGTCTGGGTCTCCAGTTGTTCTCTTCTCTCCCCTGGCCTTTTGGGGCCTGAAAGTGATTTGGCAGCTAATGCTTTTTTCCCCCATATTAAAGTATCTCACTGGAAGAGAATTTCAAATTCCAACAGATTAAACTCAGGATTACCTTCTAGCTAACTTTGATCAAATAAAAGGAAAACAATTTATCACTTCTAAGGAGAAGTTTAAAACCCAAAGCAAGCACATTCTCTTTTACTTCATGACTGTGTTCTCTCCAAAGGCCTCCGCATCAGCCAGAGTCCTAGAGAGAAGGCGCGACAAAGGAGAGCTGCGACTGGCCCCAGAGAACATTCCAGAGGGGACACGCAGCGCTCCCTGGAAAAAAGCTTTGCAATTTGTAGTATTTATCAGACTCACTTAAAATGTATACTCATCTTCGTGTACCTCACTTCTGACTCAGTGAGTCACAGGTCAGACCTGAGAACTCACATTTCTAACAGACGACAACAAGCTGCTGCTTCTGGACGATCCTCGGAGCATGACTGCTTTTGTCTCTCCTTCCTGAAGCAGATGTGGTGCTTTCACACTCTTCTCAATCTGCTACAACTTGGTTCTTTAAATGAATCTGTCAGATTAAACTATGCAATTACAGATCTTAGACATTTACAGTAGATCAAATGTTCTCTGAGTCAAGACTAGAAAGAACAAGTTAGAAAAGAAAAGTGCCTAGAATAATTGATAAGCCAGAAGTACCCACAAAAATAAATAGAAACAGGAAATTACTGTTCTAGATCACAGAGGGACTGGCGACTTCGATATCTCTTGAGCATTCATCTAGATAATTAAGAAACTAGGATGTCTTTTAAGTGGCAAACTAAAAGCATATTGCAAAGGGAACGTTTTGCATAAAAATTTGAGTTTCCTATTGTACGTAAGAAAACCCAAAAGCTTCTAGATTCTAATTAATGAAGAAAATAAGTGTTTAGAGGGACAAAATGAAGCAATAAGCCAAGAATTTCTGATCAAGCCTCTGAGGTTCTTAGTCTTTCCCATGTAGTAGGTTCCCTTACAGGATGCTACATGGAAGTGACAGGCCTGTCCCCCTGGGATTAAGAGTGGTGGACACAGCTGGCAGATCTGGTGCACAGTGATATATTTGATTCCAGATCTGCTCTCTAACCTCGCTCACACCACAGTTGTCACTCAGATCCTTCTAATCTCCCTAAGAGAACACGTGAGTTAAGCTTGGAGTCTGTCTCTCCACCCTCACCCCCAGAAGTAGCCCACTATCCCAGGCAGAGGGATTCTTTCTTCAGGGCTGTTTGGGAAAAAAATAGAAGAAAAGACACATAGTGCAAAACTTACTTTAATTTTCACTTTTATGAAACCTAAAGCTACTACTGCCTTTTCAAATCTTGGTTTTCATTATATCAAATACAAGCTAATGCAATGCTGGAGAAAATACCCATTGTATAAGTCAAGGAATAAAAAATTTGGTTTTAGAGCCTTACATTTACCTAGATATCTGGTATTAGCAAGCGGTGAAATCCAACCCCCAATATCAAAATAATGTTTTAACTTGCAGAGACTTATGTAGAATTTCATATCTCCAGAATTTGACTAAAAGAAACAAATAGAGTATGTAGCTAAGGTTAATCTACATTTTATTACTTAGAAATCAGTAATGTTCTCAATAATGTTGAGTGGTCAATGTTTCTCAATAATGTTGAATGGTCTATATTGATGAATATGTTCATCAAACAAGTGAGAAAGTTTTTTCTTTGCAATTTTCTCTCTCCATTGATTAAGACAGAAAATATTTATTGGCCGACCATGTTACAGGTTGGCCACTCTCTAGATGTTGGATAATAATGAAAAAAAAGAATAACAACCTTCTTAAAACCGTCAGTCTCCCCAAATGTAAATTCTAGAGAAAGAAGCAAATGATAAACAGTGGGCATAACAAATAAATAATGTTGCATTTTAGAATGTGACATATGCTATGGACAAAGATAAACCAGGATAGGGGGTGTTGGAAGGTCATGGAGTTGCAAATTTGAATAATTTGTTGTTGTAGGTCTTATTCAAAAACTGACATTGGAGCAATAAATTTAAAGACATAAGGAAGTTAGCTATGTGCTGTTTTGGAGGAGATCATTCCTTCAGAAAAATCAGAAGCAAAGGCCAGTGCAACTGTATAAAAGAGAGAAAGAAAAAGGTAGGAGATGAAATGGAATGAAGTTGTCTGTGTAAGGCCTTGTTGAACCTTATGAAGACATTGGCCTTTTTTCTCTGAAATGAAGTTTGCCAGCATTGGGGCAAACACTCTATCTTGTTTCATAAGGACTGCTTTAGCTGTGAAACTCCATTGGACATGAAAGTTTTGGGCAAAAACAAAGACTATTCAACAGGTTTTTGCAATAATTTGGTTGCAATAATGGATGGATACATTAACATCTAAGATGAAAGTAGTTTAAAATTTTTTTTCACTGACTGGAAAGATATTTTCTCTAGTTTGCAAATTAGCTATATTCCTAGATGACCAATTAAAATCCTACATTTGTGGATGCTCAGATCAGGTAAGTTGGAGCAGTAAGCCCAACTGTGAACTACATGTGACCTGATATTAAGATTCTGAATGTTTTGTCTTAGTCCAAATTTTATTCTCCCACTTTGTCACAGTAACAAGGTGACTCTACAAGGTCATTAGGAGACCCCCTGAGAGGGGAAATGGGAGTTTAGTAACACTTTAGATCATATAGGTATACCTGCGAATGTTTCAAATTATGTAGTCACTGCCTTCTAAATCAGAAACAGGAGAAAAGCTGAAGCAATCTTATTCATTTTTCTTGCAGAAAGATAAGTAAGTAGTAATCCCTACCTGAATCATGATCTGTGGTTCCAGATGTGTGGATCCAGAAGTTCTTGCTTTGTAGATTCCTTTTAACTGGTATTAGATGTGGGAGGTTGGAGACTAGGAGCAAGCTTGAACCAAGGAAAAGAGGCTACAATGGTCCAGCATCTCCTGAAAGTCTGTTAAATCAAATAAAGTTAAACAAGTTTATTTCTCTCATAATTTTTCACCTTTAATATGCTAACTTTCATCACAAATCTTCAACATTTTAACAGAAAATGCTCAGTTTCCCAGTGTTATGTTATGTGTTGAGGCACGGTGAGTATATGACAGCACTCAGCACAGTGACTTGATCGTTCCCCAAATGTCCCCCACCTAAAACCACCATGTTGGGAATTTGACTCTCAACATATTATTTGGATATATATTCAGATCATAGCCATGAGAGAGGCACTCAACTAGATAGATGCAAATGTGCATAAAGGAAAAGCCATGACTATTTTGATATTGAGTGACATTTGGTAATAGAATTGATAACATTTAGATTTGGATTAGAATGATGGAATTGAGGATATTTATATTATGCCATAGCTCCACAAACTCCTGGATGTAAAAGAAGAACTAATGAAAAGAAATGAAAACGAGAGCCTCGATTTTCTTTTCTTCTCGTTCTGAACAGATGCACTTCAGAAAAATGGTGGTGTCCTTTTGGTAAATCAGAATGTCAACTGAGTATTTTTAAAAAGGAGGAAAAAAAAAACTTCTGGACTTTCTCTGAAAGGTTAAAATGGTTTAAATAAATTTAGTCAAAGTAAATGACATCTAGTGAAGAATACAAGAAAACTATATATATTTATAAATGCTTTCACTTAAATTCTAAACAAGCAATTTACCAAGCTATAATTTCAAGAGATCATGAAGTGATTCTGACAAAGAATACCAAGAATTTTAAATGGTAAAGGTGCAATGGGTAGGCAAAGAGTATAGGTTGATAAAAATATTAATCTCCAGTCTCTGGCACCTTAATGTTACAATCTGTGGCTATGAGTAATCATTTGGAAAACAAAAACTCCTCTAAGTGGCTCTTGTCCTTTTCTTGCCCTCACAGTACTTAACCAGCTGTATCTGACTTCACTGTGAGAAATACACACATTTCTGCTCATCAGAGGCTGAGAGACAGACATTGCCAGCCTATCAATTAGCTTCTGATAGAACATTGAGATGCTGCCTTTATTACTCAATGCAAGTATGAAGTTCAGTAATGATTCTAAAGAATTATCTAATTCAATAGGTTTTTACATTGAACTGAATAAAGTGAAATTAAAAAGAAACACAAAGAAAAATAATATAAGTAATTTACTAAGAAATAACAGTACTGTATTCATTGTAAGCTTGTTCTAAAACATGTCTGACATCAGTGTTTACCCAAATCCATCACCAATCATAAATGTTAATGTCATAGACATAGGAAGATTTGTCTAGTGCAGGACAAGCATATCAAAACTATTTAGCATTTCACTTTAAGTTAAATTTGACTCCTTGGTTGTACCTCCATATCTCTTTAATCTTGAACAAACATACTCTGACATTATATACCGTCTCAACAACACCCAAAATCTGTTATTCAGAATACTTGGAGCTTTCTGTGCGCTAGAAAAGAAAAATGCTTCTTTTCTCCTTTGTGGAGTATTTTACTAAGACCAGGGTCATTTCCTTTCTTCCGTAGTCACTTGAACACCAAGCATTCATCACTCGGAATTAGTTACTCTCCTGGCTACAAGTATGTCAGCAGCAGACACACAGTTACTTTAACACACAGCCTCCTCATTGCCTGGCTCCCACATTCAGTCTTGTCTTTCATCTTACTACAGTGATTAACTCTAAAACAAGGGCAGCAGAATCTCACTCCAGGGTCAGCTACTTGTTCATTGTATTTTCTTTTCTAAGAGGCTTTAGTGTCTAGAAAAATTTTATATTCACAGCAAAATTAAGCAGAAAATGCAGAGAGTTCCTCTGTTCCCCCTACATACATGGGCAATCTCCCCACACAATAAATAAACCTTCACTGATGCTTCATTATTACTAAGCCACAGTCTACTTTCAACTTCATTCTTTATAAAACTTGTTCTTTGTGCCCTATTTTCCAGACATTGAGAAGAACCTATAATGATATATATTTGCCAATATAGTATCAAATAGTGTAGTTCCAGTGCCTTCAAAATGGGCTTTCCTTATTGATACCTTCATGTCCTTTACCCTTGCCAACCCTCAATCATTCTGCTGTTCCCATCTTTTGCATCTTTTTGCAGAACATTAGAGTTCAATAGAATAATACAATCTGTTCTATTCCAACTGGCTTCTTTCACCTACTGATATACATCTGAGTTTCCTTCACATCTTTTAGTAGCTTAATACTCCATTTTCTTTTTATAATTCAAAAATAACATGACCTGGGTGTAGCACAGTTGGTATATCAATTTACTTGTTGAAGAACATCTTAACTGCTTCCAAGTTTTGGCAATTATAAATTTCTCCTACAAATATCTGCATGTGAGCTTGGATGGACATATTCTTTTTTTCATGGAAAATAAGGTTTTTCTTTCCTTTTTTATTAATACGTTTTTTTGCAGTACATATTCAGTTATTCCAAAAGGAAATAATGTCAAGAATCAAGAAAGGGATCATGTCAAATTAAAAAGCCTTGGACAGCAAAGGAAAAAAAAAGGTAAAGCAACAATCTGCAGCATGGAAAATTTTTCTCATTCTCTTTAGTGAATAAAAACTATATATATAGGCCATATAAATTATTCAATAAAGACCTCTCCTCCAAAAAAAAGACCCATCCAAATTTGAGTAACAAAATGCACACATACCTCTCAGAAGAAGTACAATTGGCCAACAAATAAGTACATGAAAAATGGTGACCATATATGGTCATTAGAGAAATGTAAGTTAAAACATCACTGAAATTTCATCTGACTCCCAAATGAATGAGTGTTATCAAGAAAAAGAACAACAGGGGCCAGGGAATTAGCTTAGTGGTTCCGGGGCCTGTCTTGCAAGCGCAAGGACCCGGGTTCAATCCCCGGTAACCACGTAACAATACTGGGTGTGGAGACTCACCTGAGCGGCAACCAATACCACATACCAGTGCCGGGCGTGGTGGTTCATGCCTGTAATCCCAGCACTCGGGAGGCAGAGGCAGGAGGATTGCTGTGATGTGAGTTTGAGGCTGAACTCAGGGCCAGCCTGAACCACAAAGTGAGACCCTGTCTCAAAAAAACAAAAACAAACAAAAAAAAAGAACAACAGCAAATGTCGGCAAGGCTGAGAGAAGTAAAAGAACCTTTCTACACTGTTAGAAGGAATGTAAACTGTTACATATATCTGGATATAAATTCTGAATAAATATTAAGTAACCTGCTTTGGATTGAATGTTTGTATACCTCCAAAACTCCTCAGTTGAAGCCTGAAGTCTTGAGGTGAAAGTATTGGGATGTGGAACCTTTGGCATGGCATTAGGCTATGAAAGCAGGTCTTTGTGATCAGTTTAGTGACCTTAAAAATGATAATTTTAATAAATATTTTGCCACTTGTGTCAAAGAAGGACACAGTAAAAAGATGATTCTGTGTCAGTAGACACAGAATCCTCTGGTACACTTTAGTCTTTGGCTGCCCAGTCTCTGACAGAGAGATACACTTTTTTTTTTTTTTTTTGCTTATAGGCCACTCAGTCTATGATATTTTAGGCCTAGCAGTCTGAAAGAATTAAGATGGGCATGATTGCTGGCTCATCATAGTGAGTGTAAGTCACTATGGAAAATGCCACACTGTCGCTGAAGTACATTGTAGTATGTCATGCCCCCATCAGTAACAACTGAACATTCCAGTTGCTCCACTTTCTCACTAGCATTTGCTCTGAAATTTTAGTAGTTGTGCAATGGCACCTTGTTTTAATTTGCATTTACATAAAAGCATAAAACTTGTAATATGTTTGATATGTATACTAGGAACCTGTGTATCTTCCTTAGTGACATATTTGTTGAGGTCTTGGCTGACTTTTTAACTGTATTGTTCATTTTCTTATTGTTGAATTTTAAGAGTTTTCTGTATACTTAACAGTGTTCCATATATTTAACAAGATAAGTCTTTTCCAAGTGCTTTCTGACAGTCTGGTTTTTCTTTTCAGTCTCTCAAGAATGTCTTACCCACAGCAAAAAAATAAATAAATATATATATAATTTTTTAACAAGATTCCAGTAGGCTGGGATTTAGTTCAGTAGCACCACTCCTAACTTGCAAGAACAAGGGCCCAAGTTTCATCCACGGTACCACCAAAAACAAGAAGGAAAAGAAAAGAAACAGACCCAGCCTACCAATTTCTTCCTTTCATGGTTTAGTGCTATATCCAAAAAGAAACTCTTATATCCAAGATTATTTAGATTTTCTTTTATGTTGTCTTTTCACTGTGCTATAATTGATAGTTTTATTTTTCATTTAGGTTCATTTAGAGTTAACATTTGTAATTGACTTTATTGGTACATTTTATACATACATTATGATCATATTCAACATTGAGGATTTGTAGCAGTGCATGACACATCTTGATTCTCATTCCCCTGTCCTCCCTGCAAACCCTACCCTCTATATACATAAGCTTTGCCCCCCCCCCCACTTTCTTTACTATCAACTTTTTCTTTCTTTCTATTTTCCCCAATAGGAAGAAAACATGAAAAAGGAATACAGTTAACATTGGTTAGAAGCATAAGGTCTGTAAATTTTTTCTTTCTTTCTTTTTCTTTTTTTCTTTCTCTCATTCTTTCTTCTGTCTGTGTTTAGTTGTTTCAGCACTATTCATTGGAAAGATTATATTCTCTCTACTTCATTGCTTTGCTCTTTTGCTAGAAATCAGTAAACTATTTATTTGGGTGTATTTCCAAGCTCTCAGTTCTATTGATGTATTTGTCTATTCTTTTATTAAAAAATTGATTTTATGGGTACATTTTATATACACATTGTGATTACAATCAACATTGAAGATTTGTACCAGTATATGACACAATTTAATTCTCATTTGTTCCCTCCCATTTCCCCACCCACCTCCCACCATTTATATACATAAGCTTTGTTTCCTTTTTTTTTTTTTTTTTTTTTTAAGGTTTTTGGAGACAGGGTCTCGCTTTGTGGTTCAGGCTGGCCCTGAGCTCAGCCTGCAACTCACATCACAATCCTCCTGCCTCTGCCTCCCGAGTGCTGGGATTACAGGCGTGAGCCACCACGCCGGGCACTGTGGTATGTGGTACTGGTTGCTGCTGGGTGTGAGTCTCCACACCCAGTATTGTTATGTGGTTACCGGGGAATCAAACCCGGGTCCTTGCGCTTGCAAGACAGGCGCCAGAACCACTGAGCTAACTCCCCGGCCCTTGTTTCCTTTTTTAAACATTGTATTTTCCCTCTCATTATAAATCCTACTGCCCTTTACCATTTGAATATTTTCTATTTCACAGTATACATACACTCTAGAACTCATTTGTATCTTCAGTTCCTCACACCAAAGAAAAGATATGGTGTTTACATATCTGTGACATATTTATTTCACTTATGAATATGTCCTTAAGGTAAATCCATTTGAGTGTAAATGATTGAAATGTATCATTCTTTATGGCAAAGAGGTACTCCATTCTATAAAAGAACCACATCTTCTTTATCTAGTCTCCAGTTATTGGATATTTGGGTTGTTCCCAAGATTTAGCTATCACAAACTGAACTGCTATAAACATGGGTACACAAATGTTGTCACATTAATCTTTTAATTCCTTCACATATATGCCTAGCAGGGGAATAGCAGAGTCAAATGAGATCTCTAATCCAATATTTTTGAGGAATCTCCACACTGCTCTCCACAGTGGTTGCAGCAGTCTATACACCCACCAGTAGTGGAGATGAGTTTCTTTCTCCCCATATCCTCGCCAGCATTTATCGCTGGTTAATTTTGAGACAGCAGCTATTCTTTGTGGAATGAGATGGAATTTCAGTACTGTTTTCACCTGCATCTCTCAAATGACTAGTGATGTTGAGCATTTCTCCATACGCTTCTTAGCTGCTTTTACTTCTTCCTCTGAAAAGTGTCTGCTTATTTCCAGTGTCTGTCCATTTTTGAGTTGGGTCTTTACATTTGGAGGCGCATATTTTCTTAAGTTCTTTACATATCTATTCTTTTACAATCTTCATAGCTGTAGCTGTATAGTAAAACTTGAAGTCAAGTACTATCAGTCCTCTGACTTTGCTCTTTTCCAATATTGTGTAATGATTCTGGATATTTTTATGCTTGAATAAACTTTAGAATCAGCTTGCACACAAAATTATTTTCTATAACTTTAATTGATGTTCCATTAAATCTATATATCCATTTTAGAATGACTGAGTAATATAGAATGCACTCATCCAAAAACATGTCATATCTCTCCATTTACTTACTTTTGTTTGATTTATGTCATCAAAGTTTTGCAGTTTTCTTCATATAGATCTAGTACAAGTTTTACTAATTTATACTTAAGTACTTAATTTTGGGATGTCAAAGTCAAAAGTAATGTATTTGTGATTTGAAATGTCACTTGTTCACTGTTGGTATATAGGAAAACAATTAATTTTCATGTTAATCTTCCATTCTGCAAACTATTAACTTGAGATCTCATGTCTTATCTCCAGCTGTTTTTCATCAAGCACAGCAGAGGTGAGGGTGTGTAACAGGGACTCTGGGGCCTGCCAGCCTGAAATATTTGTTACTGATGATTTTATCCCTTTCTTGTAATTTTCACTGCAGGCATCTCACTCTTCTGAGCACAACTTTCTGTATTTCAGTCTTCTTCCTTCAAATTCTTAACTCCAGCAGTTCCATAACTTTTTGGAGCTTTCATTACATCCATCCAACATCTACCACATTTTACTGATTTCTTTCTTCCATTCCTTCACCATTTTATATTCAATGTCCTGCTTAATTCATTTTCCACACTCCTTAGAATAACTCATAATTGATATCGTTACTTTAACTTTTACTCAGCTCTCTTGAAAGCAATTGAATAAAATATTTACCCCAAACATTCTACTGGAGACTGTCTTTTCAGTGTCACTAATGCAAACTTTAATGGTCAATATAACCCTCATCTCCTCTTTTACGTCCATAAGCTTGGAATTTATCCTAATTTTTCCCCTCAGACAAGGACTCAAAGGCAAATAGTTAATAGAAGAATTGCAGAGAATATTAATAAGTGAATGAGACATGGCAAAGAAAGAGAGGCTAAAGTATGTCATTATTTTTCTGTGAACTATGACTGCAACTCACTTCCAAAAGAAAACTAATAGGAACAGTATGATCACTCACTTTTTAGCCTTTTTTCCAACAGAGGATCTAGTGATCTAGCATATGCATGCAGTGACTTCTTCCATTCATTTAAGGGACACTGGATGGAAAGGTTATACCAGTTTTCCAGCATTTCTGCTCTGGTCTATGCCTGGGCAGAGTTCTTATTTTGTTTTTGAAAACAATCTTTAGGTACAAAGGTGTGGATATCTACAGCTGAAAGTCGTTAAGAACACTGAGAATAGCAAGAGCCAAGGATGGAAAGGAGGTACTGATAATATCTGACAAAACATGTTTGCTATCCTTAAAATACTTGCTTCAACTGGATTCTGAGATAATAGATTTCTGGTCTCCTTCCACCTTTCTGTTTTTTTCAGTTTCCTTTTTTCTTCTCTACAGCATATGTTCTCTTTGTTATCTAAATGCATTCCCAAGGAAATTTTATCCACTTTCTGTGTGATTATGTCGTCAAAATGTACAAATTTCCTTAGATATTTTCCTTGAACTCTAGACTTAGTTATCAAACTCCACTGAGTTTTTTTTAGAGACATTAAAAGGTGTACGGCCCAAGATATTTGAATCAGTGAAGAATATCATCCCCAATATCATAATCCAATTTTAGAAAAGTTATGATTCTGTGATTATTCAGTAGGATATAAATACTAGAATACCAGCAAAGAACAATTGATAGTCTCTGGAGAGATATATAATAGAAATTTAATTTCTATATATATATATTTCAGACTATATATATATATATATGTATAATTTCATATCATAGTAACATACATGCGCCCATGTTTATAGCAGCTCCATTTTTGATACCTATATCTTGAAAATAACCCAAATGGCCATTAACTAGAGACCAGATAAAGATATGGTTTTTCTTTTCATATTCAGTATTACTCTGCCATAAAGAATGATTAATTTGAGTCATTCATACTCAAATGGACATGCCTTGAGGACATGCTCATAAGTAAAGTAAGTAGGTCACAGATGTGTAGATATCATATTTTTCTTTGGTGTGAGAAACTAAAGATGTAAAGGAGTTCCAGAATGTATGATATATATTGTAACATACAAACTATTCAAAGAGAAATGGGGTATGGGTAACAAGAAGAAAGAAAAAAATTAATGGTAAAAAATGAAACAAAGCTTATTTATATAGAGGTGGGATTATAGGGTGGGTAGGGGAATGAGAAAAAATGAGATTAAGTTGTGTCATATACTAGTACAAATTCTCAATCTTAAGTGTGGTGATGATGTGCATATACAATGTACCAATAAAATCAAGTTTTAAAAGTTATCTAAGGTCGGAGGTGTAGCCCATTCATGCCACACCTGCCTAAAAAGTGCAGCGTCCTAAGTTCAATCCCTGGTACCACCAAAAAAAAAAAAATTCTAAATCACTAACTATAAGCAAACTTCAAATCAAACATGGAGATATATTTCACACTATTTACATGGCTAATATTAAAATCAATCTCACTATCAGAAGTGATGGGGATACAGAGCAACTACAATGCTTATATACTATTTGTAGGTATGCAAAATATTTTAATCACATCAGGAAATGTTTAGTAGTTTTTAATAAAGTGAAACATAAAGCAACATCACAATTTTTCAATGATAATGTGTGTAAACCCACTTCCCCACTTCCATGCTTGCTCCAAGAAGATTGTGTGCTGGGGAAAGGGAGGGAGCTGTCAGCATAGTTTCTCAGCCCTCTTCTCACGCATTCCAAACTAGAGTACTTAAAAGTAAATCCCAGACTGCAGGTTATGGGAAGGCATGCCCTCTTGTGAATTCTTTAGCCTTTTTCAGTTCACATCTATGTGGAATAAACAGAGTCCTCCCTGTCTCCCCCACTGAATGGAACTAAAACTCTAGATGAGATACATGAAGCAGCCATTTGAGATTTCTAAAAAAGATATGGCAGCAGGAGATGAAGGAAGGAGCACGAAACCTGAAACTTCCCAAACTGGTCCCAATTCTGGCATGTATGATTGGAAAAATACGTACTGGCAGTGGTGCCTCACTTCATGAATTTAATTTTTTCCATAATTCTGTTTCCAAACTGAACTGGACAAGAACTGAATCAAATTTCTCTGTAAAGTCAACACCGAACCCAACCACTGAGTTTGATTCATTTCTCATGCAATTTGGTTTATGATTAAAATCATGAAAAGAATTAAATTCGTGAACTGAGGCCTACTTAGTTAAAAATAGCAGTCTCTGCTCCAGTTTTATGTGGAGTTATTCTCATTGGAAGCAGTCAAGGCTTTATATGTAATCAAAATCAGCAAACACTTTTAGATCTAAAAGGTTTTAAATAGACACATTAATCCCATTAAATTAACATTTTAAATTGTGATTTTTTTTCTAGTTTTGCAAATAAAATATCCATTATGGTATCTATGTTCAAGTTTCTTAGAAAAATCAGATTGGTATTATTTGTAAATGTTGAAACATTGTAATTTGAAGAATTCATGAAAGACATCCATTGGATATGATGTGGAAAAACAAAGGTTAGGTTCAATGAAAGCTACACAAATTATAGTTTTAATTTCCAAACTAACACAAATCAATCTTGCAGCATTTTCACCTCAAATACACCAAGAAATTAAAGATTATTGCACTTGCTGCAATTACACAAAAGCACAGCCATTATGGGGCATTGTCTTGTACGCAAGTAGTTTAGTTTTAGAGATTTTTTTTTATTGTGTTCCATTTTTAAAGTAAAGGCATCATCCGCTCGTTGTTCAGCAAGAAGTCTTTACAAATTTTCCCCCAGTTTCTATAGAAATGCATTGATTACAGTATAATTTCTGTACTTACTTCCTTCTATTCTAGACTCCTCTGCTTGCTTAAACTCACAGTGTACTGCCCCTCACCGCTGTTTTTATCTTTTGTTCGGCTCAGTAGGTTACCTAACTGGTAGATTTTATTGAGTTAAATCAAGCTGTCACTCCATCTGCCTGAAGGATGACTCAAATACTACACATAATAATAAAAGAAAAGTAGGATAAAATAATCTTGTCAAGCCAGAAAAACTGATTGCTTGAAGTTGTAGCCTTCAATCAATACACTAATTCCACAATTTATACCTTTTTCAATTGGAAGGGAAAGAAACCCTGATATGGTATTTCTTGGCTCACTGACCAACTTTGACCTTCTATCTCTGTGAATATAGCATTAACAAGAGTGTCTGCTTAGTGAAATCACCTATGAAAATGTGGAAACAAACACATAATTTTATGACTCTAAGTAGCTATTAATTTCAGAAATGCAAGGGGCACACAGTGTTTATTTACGCTGTATGCTAAAATGAAGATTTTATTTAGCTGGAGGTGGATGGTCTCTCATATTTAGTAGTAACTGGAAGCCAAAGTATGTGACACAAAACACCTTAAGAGTTTGACATGGTCTCATTCTTTAAGGAAGGATTTTCATGATCTATTCATTAAGGGATTGGGCTAAAGACAAATAATAAATAAGCAATATGCTATTTTTTCTTTCAAATTATGTACTTATATAGTTTCTTACAAATCTATCATCTATAATAAAATAGTTACACCACTCTATTGAGCTATAGCTATAATTTCTTATGAGGATAATGAACTATTTTTCATCAGTTATTGTGTAAAATAATCTATCATTTTCAAAAGTTTAGGTTTGTTTGTAAATTGCAATTAATTTGCATACCTTTGAAAATCAATAAAAATAATTCATTCCAAAATTCTAAACTCTCTTTTGGTTGTCAGACTTCTGCTTTCCTTTCATGCTTCCTTCCCTACAGGCACCAACCAGGAAATAAAATGCTTTGTTTTGTGAGCCTTTTATGCTTCACTAGGCCACCTGTTTACCTTGAACTGTGGCAAACAATCAACCAAAGTCTCCAAAACTGGTATGTTCTGTCCTAGCCCGGATCTTAATCATCTACATGTGTATATATAAACTGCAAAGCAACCTAGAAACCAAGTTATTAATATTCTAGTCAAAACATTTTTAGGTGTATAAATAAAGATTTGTTTGCCCAAACACTTTTAGCTTTACATAAGTCATCCTCTTACCTTGTAAGAGTATTTTTATTAAAATGAACACAAATAAATTACATATATATATATATTACATGTATATTAAAAGTGAATGTATATTTTAAATGTACCTACTTAATATGTATTTCTTCCTGAAATAAGTCCTTCTAATGCCCAGCTTTTGTGGAAACACAAGACTATCTTTGTCCTTCTGACATGCTCAATCACATCTCACTGCTAGCTTCAGCTTCTTAAGCTCAAATCTGAACTTTTGAAAGAGCTGCATGAAACCATGCTGTCATGTAAATCGTCTGATGGAGCTGAGATCATTGAATGAATTGGAACACAGCAGATCTCCAAATCCTGCCGGCCTTTCAGAGCAGTAAATCAGAGCTTGACATGGTGCCCAGAGAACTATTTTTTTTAATTTACAGCAAACAAAAATACTTGCCTTAGCCAGAGCATAGTCCCTCAACCGACAGCACATTCTACTACTTCTATGCTTTTTGAGATTGTTGTAAGATGAAAAATTAGAGGGCAAATAGATAAAGAGATTAAAAGTCCTAAATCTTTCTCTTGTCTACTGTCCCCTCTATATACCCTTTATATACCCTTCTCCTACCTCTAATCAGGATTAAGTCAAATCATCTCTTTGAAAACCTTATCAAGAGTACACATTCTCTTTTTTCTGCTGGCATTTTTTTTCTCTTTTGGTGGCAAAGAAGCATATTCAAGCTGGTACTAGCATGGTCTAGCAAGAAATTCCAGGCTGCAACTGAAGATCAGTAGTGACCTCCTGTCTGTGCAATCCACTGGACTGGACTTGCTCTTGACTCTGTGTACTTCTGTAGAATAGTATTCAGTTGATTAATCTATTCTTTATGAAAATATTTACTTTCTTTTGCACACTTTGCCCTTAATCTGTATGGTTAATTCCCTTTCTAATCTCTTCATTTTTTCCTGTATTTTGAGCGTTTCACAAGATTTGACCCAAGGACCTCTACTTGTATCAATATATATTCTTCTCTTTTTGAGAATTAATTTACTCCAAAGGCTTCCATCTTGTAGCTAAACTGTGGACAGCAGTCAATCGAGGGTTCAGGCCATGGTTCCTAAGAGTCACAAGAAGGTCAAGAATTAAGCATGGGGTCAGGCCAAGCAGACAGTCTGGAACCAAGAAGTCAGCAGTCAAAGGTCAATTGGAAGATACCAGCTGAGAGAAATCAAAAGAAAGGGATGATCATACCTCAGCAGATGTCAAGCTAGTACTAGGGATTTCAGGCCAGACAAATAGCAGAGACAGAAACACGTATAGTCTCATATGAAAAACACTATAGTCAGAAATTTCACCACCTATAGTCTTTATCCCAAGCAGAGATTTTTGACTGGCTTTCCAAGAGATTGACATCATGCATGTAGATGTCCTGAAGAATACAATGGTGTACACTTGTAATCTCAGCTACTCAAGAAGTTAATACAATGACAGGGTCAAATGGTGGTAATGTGCAGGAATAAGAACTCTCAAACATCCTGGTGGGCGTGCAAAATAGCATAGACAATTTGGATGAAGTATGAAAAACTGATACAAAACTAAAGTCTTTTGTACTATATGAGCCACAAAAATTTGAATATAGATGATTATAGATTTATTAAGACTTGCCAGAATTTGGAAGCAACCAAGATGCTCTTTTTTAAATAAGTGGATAAATAAAATGTAGTACAAGAAGATAATGAAATGTTTATCACTAAAGTTCATTGGAATGTGATATCAAGCTTTGCAGAGATATAGCAGAAACTCAAATGAATATTACTAACTGAAATAAGCTAATCTGAAAAGTCTACCTACTGTGTGATTCCATTGCTATGATTTCCTGGGAATGCTGTGGAAACAGTAAAAAGATCAGTGCCATACAGAAGTTATATAAAAAGAAAAGATGCGTAATTAAAACACAGATCATTTTAAGGGCATCAAAATTAATTCGTATATGACATTCGTATCTCAGTTCATGAACGCTTTTGTTTAGGAACAATTTAGTTTCCAAGCAGAAGTATTTGATACAGTTTTGTTTTTGTTTGCAAACTCTATATCAGGTGATAACAGGACCATGGCCTTCTTTCCCACGTAAACATAAACATGGGCATCTTTTCCAGAATCATAGAACGTATTCATTTCATGAAATAAGGTGTTGCTATAATGATAAATATATGTCATTATAAAATTGTTCAAACACATAGAGTGCACCACACTACCAATGAAATCTAATGTAAACTATGGTGCTGATGATAATGATGTATAATTACAGTTGTAATAAGTATACTACAGTGTGTGGTGCAGGTGAAGAGGGGAAAGGTTGTGCATGTGATGAAGCATCTGGGTGTATGAATAACGTTCATTCTCCACTGAATATGCCTGTGCTCTAAAATTCTATCTAAAAGTTAAACTCAAAAGGAATCATAAAACTAGGTATAAGCCATTAGATTAATATCTTAAGCTATAAAATTTCTAAAAGAAAATGTAGGAGAAAATCATCTTAATTTTTTAGATGCAACAATAAAAGGAGAATCTTGAAAAGAGAAATTCATAAATTTCATTTCATTCAAATGTAATACTTCTACTTTTCATAATACATTGTTAAAATAATGAAAATATAAGCCACATGCTGAAAGAATATATTTGGAAATTGTATTTCTTATAAATTCCTTGTATCTAATACATTATAATTTATATATGTAATCATCAAAACTCAACATTAGCAAAACAATCCAAGGAGAGCAATGGCAAAATATTTATTTTATGCATATCTCACTAAAGAAGATATTATGATGACCAATAAGTATGTAATATGATTTGCAACATCATTAGTTATTCAGAAAATGCAAATTAAAAACTAAACTAACATAACATTACAGATATATTAGCATGACAATATCAAATGACTGCTCATAATCAAATTGCAACAATAATATTGTTGAGTTGGAACCCTCACATGCTCTTGGTAGGCTTGTAAAGTTGTATTAACACTTTGGAAAGCAGTTTTTAAGTTTCTTTTAAGGTAACTACTCATATCATCTTGCCCTTCTTCGATTGTCCAAAAACATATAAGCCTACAACCATATCAATTCTCAGACATGAATGTTCATGATAATTTTGTTTGTCATTACTAAATCATAAAACAACTCAAATGTGCACTAACAAGAAACTGGAAGAACAAACTGTAATACATTCATTGAGCCCAATTGAGTAATACTTGCAATAGAAATGGGCAACTGATGCATATAAAAATATAGATGAATCTCAATTAGTCTATTATATGAAAAAAGATAGAAAATAGAATGCACATATTACTATCATATTCATATAAAACTGAAAAATTTAACATATCTACAGTAGCAAGAAGGAAATTGGTGCTTGCCATGTGTGACTGATAACTGTAATACATCAATATATGTAAACATTGTCCAGCAGATTGGGAAGTTCTGGATATATCTGTGGGTGGTCAGCAAATCGAGGAAGTAAAACCCACTCTGAATGCGGGTGGCACAAATCAATGGCTTGGAGCTTTGACAGAATAAACAAAGAAAGAATAAAGAAGCATCTGCTTTTTCTAAGAAGAGCTCCAGCTTTTGCCATACCCTTTGGACCTCGGTCTCCAGCACCATCAACCTTGCAGCACAGACTCAAGCTTTCCAACATAGATTTACACTAGTGGCTCTTCAGTAAGCATTCAGTTTCCATTTGACTTCTCCATCCTTGGATTTTCCAGCAGGTAGACAGAAATTTTAGACTCATCCAGCTCTGATGCAGCAGATGGCCACTGGGAATCTTCTGAAGGCTTCCCAAAGAAATTACGCATACATTTTATATTAAATCCAGTCCTTGAAATAACACTAATATAAAAACAGATTTTGATACCAGAAAAGTGGAATCACTGCTATAATAGCATCTAACCACATGGTTTAGAAACCTTTATTACTGCTGGGGCTATAATGGGAAGAATTTGGAATAGTTTGGAGATGCAAGGTAGAGAAAGCCTAGAATGTTGCAAGCCAGGCTTAATGGGAATCAGGGATGTCAAGAACATAGAACATCTGATGAGAAAGACCAGAAGCAGTTAATAAAGACAACTCAAATTAGGGTCAATGAAGAGGGCAACCATCAATGCAGTGAGGGGTAGGACTTCCCAACCCCTTTGGAGCTCACATATTAGCCCAACCTGCTCCTGAACATGAAATTATGGGACTTAGTGTGTGTCCTACAGAGCTTTGCTTTTACTTTGGTCCTGATCCTTTCTACCCACCTATTTCTCCCTTTTGCAATTAGTATATTCACCCCATTATATGTCAGCAGGTTTAACTTTCTCAGGGGAGACTGTGGGCTTGAACTTCTCAGTAATTATTCAGACTTAAACACTGTTATGATTTTGGTAACTTTTGAAGATGAACTAAATGTATTTTTCATAAGGAAGTGTGTGTGTATTTGGGGGGATCAGGGGCAAACTGATATGATTTGGGTCTATAATGTCCCCCAAAAGACTAGTCTGTTCAGAAGTTGGTCTTTAAAAAAGTGACTGGGTCACAGAGGCCTGATATTCATCAGTGGGTTCATTGTAAATGTGCTGTTGGAAAGTGGGATCTAATTGGAAGAGGCAGGTACCAGGGGTGTGGCTGGCATTGATGTACCTCTCTCACTGACTCTTTTCTTCATTCTCTTCTTCCCAACCTCTACAATGCAGGTAAGCTTTCCTCTGTGGCACTGCATTTGAACCTCCTGACCAAACTAAAGCTTTCTTCCTTCAAGTTGTGGATGTCAAGTATTGTGTCTCAGTGCTGAAATGGGGATGAGTGAAGAGGGATTCGGAGGGATGGAGTACAGCTAGCAAGAAGACACTGGGGTGTAGTGGTTATCTTAGTTATTGTGATTGTGGTCATTGTTTCACAGACACATAATATACACATGTCAAAACTTACCAAATTGTCCATTTCAAATATGTGCAGTTTATTTTGTATCAATTGTATGTTCTTAAAGTTGTTAAAATGAATATAACAAAAAATAGATATTAAGAACATTAGGTAAAAAGGCCATGACATGATATAACTCATTTTGTTAAACATCCAAAAATAATAATAATTCCAAGGGTTTGAGCTTGATAACAAAAAAAAAAAAACCCGAAATTGGGAAGACCATGAAGGAGGTGAAAAGAGAGAAAATAATAGAACCTAAGGCATACCACCCACAATCATTTGAAAAGAAGAGAACCAACAAAAGGAATAGGAAATATGACAGTATGAAAATGAATAGAACATGTATTCTTTTAAAAAATAAATTTATTTTAAGAAAATGGTAGGAAAGGAATCAAAAATGTAAAGTGCTGCAAAGAGATGAGCAATGAAAGAGTTACAACCTAAATACACAAGTGACTTGTGTAGCTTTCTCACATTGGGAATGCATGGAGCCACAAGTTTACTCTATATTTAGTCTTTAACCTGTTTTTAGCACTTGTATAGCAGATCTTGTACTATCTTTCTTGGATACAAAAAAATATATAACAGAATCTCTAAAATTAGAATTTATAACTTGCAATGTGTAAGGAAAGAAAGAGGTAAAGCCAAAGAATAATATGCAGCTGTCCTAAATATCAAATTGTTCAAGAATGATTAAAAATAATAAAAAGAAAAGACTCAAGAAATAAGTACACATAAAATGGCAGATTCAGTCATAGAAAATTTCTTTAAAAAACTCAAAAATACAGTACAACCACATAGGAAAGTAAAGCAGATTTCCATGCATTTACTCCCTAAAGAACATTATGGAGCACATAACATATGATAGAAAGGGACACAAATATTATATTGAGTTCTAATAGACTTATTGATATATCATGTTTTGTATTTTCTTACTTGAAAAACTGTTTAAAAATAAGTTTAAAGGGCCAGGTATTCTGCTCAGTGGTTCCAGCGGCTGTCTTGCAAGCTCAAGGACCTGGGTTCAATTCCTGGTAACCACCTACAGCAATACTGGGTATCGTGGCTCACGCCTACCAGCAATCGGTACCGCATACCACAATGCTGGGTGTGGTTGCTCATGCCTGTAATCCCAGCACTCGGGAGGCAGAGGCAGAAGGATTGCTGTGAGTTTGAGGCTGAGCTCAGGACCAATCTGAACTACAAAGCAAGACCCTGTCTCAAAAAAAAAAAATTGAAAACTTTCATATCATTGATATAAAACAAATCAGTAACATTTTTCAATATATAAAACTCAAATTGAAATAATGTCAGAATATTCCCTAGGATGTGTGTAGCTCCATGGTAAAGTAGTTGTCTGTCATGTACAAGTACCTGGGTTCAATTCCAAGGAAAAAAAATGAGAAGAAAGGGCAGAGAAGGGAAGGAGAAGCAAGTGAAAAGTAGGGAAAAGAAGAGGTCCTCAAGAAAAAGAGCTATTGCAGGGTGTGGTGTCTCACACCTGTAACCCCAGCACTCAGGAGGCAGAGACAGGATTGCTGAGTTTGAGGTTGAGCTCAGAACCAACCTGAACTACAAAGTTAGACCCTATCTCAAAAACTTAAAGAAAAGAAAAAGAACCATTTATGACCAGTTAATAGTAACTCAATCGGAATTTCATTTATTTGGGTATATAAAAGTATATGCCAATGAGACTCTTTACAGTTTTAGTGTTACTGTTAATCAGTTACAAGAAATCCCCAGTCCTGTAGGTGGATGAGAAAATGATCTGAAAGATGGATACCTTCCTTCTCTGAACAGCAGAATGCTGAGAATTACTTCTCAATCATATGGTGTGGCCTTGCTCATTAGGTTATTCCACGAAATCCCTTACCATATCCTCAGAATTTACTCTGAATATGTTAAATAATTTCGAACTGTCCTGAAAGAGGTGAAAAAGGGTCTCATCCATTCAGAGCTGTAAATCTATTTTTTAAAAAGTAATAAGAAAAGCTTTTATCAAGAATTGCAGGTTTGTTCATGAGATTCAAAATACTTCCTAGTGACTATTCTAGATGGCAGGATAGCCAGACCTTCCATATCACCAACAAATTGTCAGCATTTTCTGGTCACCTTGCCGGAAAAAAAAAAAAAAAAAAAAAGTTTGTGGTCCCACTTCTCAAGCCCTGCATCTGGGACATCTGAACATAGTAAATGTATTGACTGCTGACTTACATCAGGCATTAGTAGAGCTTTTCACATAGCACCTTAGTCAATTCTCATGTCAACAGTATTAGATCGTGCTATTATCCCCATAATTTATCTTATTTATAAAGAAAACTGATTTCAGAGGAGTTAAATAATTTGCCCAAGATGACACAGGTAGTTAAAACTACATCTTGAACAACATTCAGATTTCAGTTCACCTCACACGTAAGCCTCGGGCCTGCTGCCTTGGAGCTGAAGCTAGAACTCTTCCTTTGTCCTACAAGAGCCGCTTTTGAAACACTTGATCTTGGCCTGTATCTCCCTGGAACACTGACCCTCAGGAAAGTTCCTGAAGATTTCCACCTGCACTGTCAAGAAATTTCAAGTGCAGGCATAAGAGAATGGACAAATGTGGGAGAGGAGTGAAGAGAAGGATTTCCATTAATATTACGGTCTTTACCAAGGAAAACAAAAGTCACCATTGCAGCACTGTCCGCCGTGCCTCGCTCCACTCTGTCCTTCTCCCTCTTCTCCTTGATCTTTCCCTTCCACTTCTCTCAGCAGCTTCCCGAGCCATGTCTGCTTGTCCTTGAAGCCTCCTTCTTTTCTACATCCGGTAAATAGTAATTTTAAAACTCCCAGTCTAGCAGGGCCTCAAAGTTCGAATGAATCAACCACATTCAGGCAAGTGCACCAGCGGAAGTTATGACAACATGAAAGAGTCCTACATATTTGTGAATTGATTTCCCCAGGTATATGTGTATCAAAACATCTAGCTGTACTCCTTAGATATATGTGATTTTTCTTTGTCAGCTATATTTTGATAAATTTGATAATTTAGGCTTAAAATTACATTAAGATAAAAATTAATTTTTAAGATGGAAATTAATTTTTAAATAAAAATTAAATGATACAGTTTAAAGCAGAAGAGAAAAATCTAAGAAGCCATTTTTAAAAACTGATAGATTTTTAATACTTTATTAGAGACTACTTTGTAACCCTTAATGATAGATTTATGTAAAAGGCAAAGTAAGAAAATCATACAGACAAAAAGACCTAGAGAAATTCCAGGAAAATGTCCTGTTTGGGATGATCTGAAGGTTGAGGTTAACTCCTCGGGACTCATGTTTTACTCTGTTCTATATAGAGAGCAGAAGTATCTGTCGCCAGAGACTTCAGTCCGTAAACTTCAGAAGTTGTCTCCTTTTTGTTTTATTTTGAAGGAAAAAGGCTATCATTTTTCATTTGGGTTTTTGGTGATCTAGTGATTTAGATTTCCCTGGCCTTGTTACTTTATAACATCTTGGTTCATATACACAGTCTGTCATATCCACTGCACACTCTATTTTAACCAGCTCCATGCTTATAAGTCTAACCCTGAGCAATGTCATTCTTGAAGTTGAGGATATGTACGCTCTAACATAAATCAAACATGAAATATAAAAATGAAAATCAACAACCACAGATAAAAGGTTCTGTGTTTATATAGGACACTTTAACAGTCTGAAAGCAAGGTATTGGTGTTTTAGTTCATTGTTTGTAACAGCTTCATTAAGATGGAGTTACCATACATAGCATTTACACTTTCAAAGTACATAATTCAGTGGTTTAGTATGTTCACACATATTATCTCAATTTTCAAAAGTCTTCTCACCCCCAAAAGAAATCCCTCCAATAAGACTTTGAGCTGCTTCTTCAGGACTCTCTCATTTATCCTCTATATTCTACCCATCTTCTAAGTAACTGCTAAACTACTTGCTATCTCCACATTTGGCCTATTCTGGAAATTTCATGCTAAAGGCATCATATAATGTGTGGTCTTTCGTGTGAGGTTCATTTTACTTAGCATAGGTATTCAAGAATCATTCATATGTGATGATATACATTCCTTTTAAGATATAAGTAATCTATTGTATGGATATATCACATTTTGTTTTTCTTTTCATCAGTTGACACACATTTGAGAGTTTCATCTTTAGGCTATTATGAATAGCACACCTATAAACATTAGTGTACAAGGTTTTGCTTTTGGATTTCTCTCATTTTCTTAAATTTTAATTTTTGAGACAGGGTGTTGCCATGTAGATCTGGCTGGCCTTGACCTCAGTCTACACCCCAAAATGACTTTCAATTTACTATATGTCCCATTCTAGCCTTGAATTTGCAAAGATCCTCTTTTTTCAGCCTACTGAATGCTGGGATTACATGCTTGGCTTCATATACAAATTTTTATGAAGATATATTTTCATTTTTCTTTTATATAAACAGAGGAGTGGGGTTTAGGTATTATCCTGTAATTCTTTGTTTAAAATTTTTTCAAACTGCCAGCTTATTCCCCAACATGATTCCTTCATGATTACTTCACATTCCCATCAGTGGTACGCAAGTTCTTATTTCTTCACATCCTTGTCAGCACTTGTTAGTGGCTGATATTTTAACTAAAGCCATCCTAGTTTGTGCAATGTACCATCTCATTTAGGTTTTGAATTGCATCTATGATGTCTTAATTATTTAATTAGTAATTAAAATCATTTAGTGATTTTATTTCTTAGCTGTTCTTTGATGATGTATCCATTTTTCATACGGTTCCTAAAAGCCATTTGTATATCTTCCTTGGAAATGCACTTTTCATGTCCATGTCTGCTATTTGCATACCTCCTTTAGAGAAAAGCCTGTCCAGATCTTTCACCCCCTTTAATTGTCATATTTTTTATTAATGAATTAAAGGAGTTTGGAATACATTTCAGATAAGTCCTTTATTAACATTTTTCAGATAAGTCCTTTATTAAGTCCTTTATTAACATTTTTTCCACAATTTTTCCATTATTTTTTCCACAATTTTTCCATTATTTCGAGTAAGTTCAGATTTTTTTTATCCTTTTCCTGCTTGTGTTTTGCTTTTTATTTTAGTTTTGTGTTGTGATGGGAACACTTGTTTATAATCATTTTATATTCCTGATAAATTGACTATTTCATAATTATTAAATGTCCTTTGCTTATATTGAGTAATAAAGTCTTTGAAAATCTATTTTATCTGACATTTGTATAATTGCTCCAACTTTATTATTGTTCTGTTAGTTTTTGCCACTCAGAAAGGATTCTCTTTGGATTGTGACTATGTTAGGCTTAACAACTCAATCATTGTTGTTTGTTTATCCTAAACAATAAAGACCAGCTAAATTTTTTCCAGATCTGTAATGTCCTTGAAAAAGTCATGTTTTGGCCTTTAGAATAATGAACTCAGACTCTTCAGCTATACTGTGCAAGTACTTTCATATTACCAAGGTCTCTCAGTGTGTCTTATATCTACTGGCATTTGGCAGCAATTGCGCTAAAGATTCACTTATATGTCTTCCTTATGGAATTTTTGTTTATCAGGAGTTATGCTTTGTAATTTTCAGTTTGAGATCCTTCAGTCAAGCCCTTTTCTAGGTTGTAAGTTCCATTCAAAAATAAGCCTACATTCAGCAATTAAATAACGGACTTAGTCTCTGGATAGAGTAAGGACTGGGAAATGAAGAAGGCAAACAGCGTTCCAAGCAGAGGCCTATTAGAAGTGTGACACAAACCAGCTTGATTGGAGAACTATAGTAAATTTAAGATTATAAGTTGTGTGGGTCAGGCATTAAATATACTATTGTAAAGACATTTAGGGCCAGATCACTGTGCAATAAGCAAAGACATTTAGAAGATATCCTGTAAATAATGCCTTTTGAAAGATTAGTTTTCCGGTAGATTGAGGGCTTACATTTCTAAATAACTCCCAGAATATCAGACTACAGCTGAAATACAAATGGAAACATGAAACAGAAAGGAGAATAGATAATAGCTATGGTAATGCAATAAAAATCAGCCCTCTTGATTGACATTGAAAGGAAAGGGAGTTTACTGCCAAGATGCCAGAGTTTCCTTCAATGAGTTGGATAATCATAGATCCACTAACTCAGATTTACAATGAAAAGAAATATGAAACCTAAAGACTGAGTTTAAAAATAACTGTGAGTCCATAATTGGATTCTGCAGTAAAAAAATTAGAACTTGTTGAACATTGTTTCTAGTGTTAAGTATGATTGCTTGATTTGTAGTCTATTTTTAAAGATATCATAATAGGTAAAAGAACTATGGTCTTTTCTTTGGGTCACAACAGGGTGCACAAGAGGAGGCTGGACATGACATAATACTCTTCTGTTCAAGGGACTCACTGCAATGGCATGAGCCACCACTGGTTAGAGTGACCCTGGGGGTTTGAGTCCCTTTTGTCATCACTCAGGTAACATTTGTCTGGCGCCATGTTTGTCTTATTTGTCTTGTGTTGAGTGTTGTCTCTGTCTCTGAATAAAAAGCCTGGCTAGCTGGTGTGGAGCTGAGTGTGGAATGTAAATGTTCAAGAGGCCACTTTTGGTAAGCTGGTGACCCATAATAATTTCTCTCTGCACAGGTCTTCTAAGCCTTCTACCTTTCCTGGGAAAGTTCAGTGTGGGGGAAGATTTGTGTCACTCTCTAATCTCTCTCCTTAAGACTGTTTTACTTTGAAAGAGATTATATTCTTCAGGAAGCCACAAGGGCAACTCTGAATCTTAGAAGGAAGTTTTCTGCTGCTGCTGCCCTCTGCAAGAAGCATCTACCACCTCCCTCAGAGAAGGAGTGCCTGCCTCCCACTGTACTGCTTCCCATCCCCAGCTTCAAGGCTCTCACAGCCCTGAGCTGAGGGTGGTCATTGTCTAAAGGCCCTCCTGCCCACAATCTAACCCAACTGAGACCCAAATACTGACCATGGTAAGAAGGAACTAAACACAAACCACCAGGGACTTTTTGGGAAAGCCTCCCACAGGTGAGCTAAAGGTGAGTGCAACTAAACAGGAAAAAAGATTCTCCCACAGCATTCTTGGAGAGGCTTTCAGAAGCCTACCTGGTCACATTGAAGCTCCAAGAACATGACTGTTATGAATTTGGCTTTTTGTTTCCCAGTCGGCCCCAAATATTAAGAAAGAGCTTAAGTTTCAGGGAAAGAAGAGGTCTGAGCTCTTGGGTTTAGCCCAAAGGTGTTTAATAATACAACTACTCTACAAAAATCTGTCACCAAGAAAACTTGAAAAACAAGTAACTATTGCTGCCTTGGTAAGACACAAGTTAGGGTAAGACACTAGTTACCCAGGCCACTGCAAACTAAGCCCACACATGCCCCTGCTACACAGAGTGTGCACAGCTGCGCCAAGCTGGGCACCATGGAGGAGGGGACATGCCAGCACCACTGGGTGCTAGAGGTGTGCCACACTTGTGCACTGGGCTCCGCCATAGGGGAATGTACTAACTGTGCAGAGCACCACTGCCCCACCTTGACTGCACCTCTCAACAGAACTGGAACCCAGAGAATGGCAACTCATAGTTACCTAGGCCACTGCACCCACCTTCCAAGTCCTGCCAAGCTCCGGGGGCTGTGTATGTGACTGAGAGTGGCTGTGTTGTCATTGTTACCTCACCCATCAGCAAGTGTTGCTCCAGCAACTGAAACCAAGTGAGTGAGAATTAGAGACAAGTTTTCCCCATACCAAGTCTATCAACTAAATACCTCTTTGCAAAGGTGACAGTGCTTGACTACAATGTATGGTCATTGATTTGGAGAAAACATTGGTGCACAGTTCATTTAAGCATATTGATAATGCTGATTTTGTTTTCCGTGGAACTAGACATAAGATATATGTGCTGAAGCAGCCTCACTAAAAAAATGAGTACAGATCCTATGGCTAACCTCCTGGGGCTGCTAGGGTGTCTTCCAGGCCCGACTCTTCAAAAAATTCTGTCTGTAGATCAAGTCACCAGATAAATGGCAAAAGAACCAGTGGGGCTGATAGACATTTGCTTCAGGTACCAGGAAAAACTCAATTGTTTTTGTGGACACCTTTTTAGGATAGGTAAAAGCTGACTCTACCTAGCCAGAGACTGCTATTATGTTGCAGCAAGAGCTCATGCCTCAGTTTGGCCTCCCACACTACCTGGGATTCGACAATGGCCTGGTCTTCCTGGTTCAAATATCTAAATTATTGGCAAAGTTCTTGAACATTAAATAACAATTACATTGTTCCTATCACCTAAAAAGCTCAGGACAAGTAAAAAAAAAAAGTAAGACCTTAAAAAACTTGATTTAAAAACTGGCAGTAGGTGGCTTGGTCCATTCCCTCTTGCCTTCTTACAAATCAAGTTCACTATCTTAAAGTTATATAAAGGAAAACATAATCACTTTTCCCTAAAGTAAAAATGAGGTCACTAACTGTTCTTTGGTCCAATCCCTGCAAGCTCTAGAGGACATTCAGCTTCATATCCACAACAGCATCATATCAGGGCTACAAGACCTCATCTTTGTCTACAGACATCCCTCCAAAATGCTAGAACCTTGCTAAAAAGGACCTTATCCCACACCCTGAGGTATTGACAACTTCCTCCATGCTCAAGTGGCTAGAGTCATGGCCTGGATCCAGCACTCTCATGCCAAGTCAGCACTTCTGAAAGGTGCCACCCAAGGAAGAGGAGGGGTCCTCAGCCAACCAGGCGACCTGAAAATAAGACTGGGATGAGAAAAGGGGTCCATAATAATCTTGATTGTACTAGGGAGATAAATGGAGCCATATGAAATAGATGCTGCTAACTTTTGTGTCCCACAGACAAAATTTGAACCTTTTTATATCTGACAGTTAACAGGTAGCATTGGTATAGCACCGTAAAAAAAAATGTGTTAGTGTGTTAACTTTTGTAAGAGGTCACAGTAAGACAGGATATACCACTACTTATGACCATCATTTGGCTAGAGGATCAATAAAATATTTCCATGTTTTGGTGATTCCCTAAACTACTGTTCTCTTTTTTAGACAGGCACTTAGAGACTATGCTGTAAAAGAGATTCAAAAATTGAGAATTTATGCTTAAAGTTCGTTTTAGCCGATCTTCAGTACACCTGCCAAAACTATGTTTTGGTGTGATTAAGAAGTACTTTAGTGATGAGTCTTAGGTTTGCTTCTTATGTTAATGGTTCTCAGAAGCTTGGGGACCATGAGACTATAAGAGTTTAAATTGTATCAGCTTGATTGATTCTGATATAATAGCTCCTTGGAAAGTTAAAATTGATGTTTTCCTAAAGTTTACCCCAGGCCTCCCTATTATATAAAAGTAGCCACAAACATAGAACCTAGGGTAACAAACTCTGTGTGATAGTATATATGCTCCCTCAGGTTTTGTATTATAATAGATAAGGGGTAAAAACACATTTAGAGCCATTGACTAGACTCCATATGCTTCATTGAGTATGGAGGGCAGCTCCTGTTTTGGTCCCTAGACCAGTAGGACTGAAAGTAGCCAGATCTGCAGCTACAGGGACAACTTATTTAATTATGTGAGACAAAAATTTCAAAGCTCTAAGCCACCAAGTGGCACAAGACTAAGGATGCTTAAAAGACTCAGTATTTAGGCTAAAAGAATAGGTGGATTCATTAGCTAAAACTGTGTTGCAGAAATGAAGGGGGCTAATCTTGTTTATTAAACAAAAAGGCTTTGTGTGGCACTAGGAAAAACCTGTTGTTTTATACAAATCAGTCTGGAATAATTCAAGATAACATAGCCATGGTGAGAAAAAATTTAAAAAGATAAACATTAAAGTCAAAAGGAGTCAAAGATGGCACCAGTCTATGTTTGACTGGACATTGTGGGCAACAACACTAACATTGACTCTGACAGGGACAATAGGTATTCTTCTCTTATTGCTCATGATCAGGTCTTGCATTTTAAACTCTTGACCAAGTATGTCAGACAAAAAGTAAACTTTGTATGATTAATGGTGGAAAGAGGAAGATATAATCCCCTTCCTATATCAGAAGACTAAAATGAATAAAAATTTGATTAAATTTACAAGAACAAATGGAGAATGTAAGACTCAACTTGACATAAAAACAGCCATTTTATGAGAAATCTCCACTTTGTATTATGTGACCTCTCTGTAAACCCCGTACTTGTCTCCTTGGGAATATCCATCCAACTGATACATGCGGCCACAGATTATATGTTTTTAGAATGTACTATTCTATAGCAACCAGTGATCTAATCATTGCTATTGGCTTCTGTAATGACTCACTTCTGCACTTTAACAATAGAATGATCTAATCATTTCTGCATAGAAAGCTCTTGGTAACAGGTGTGGGGGGGTAGTAAGTTTTACCTTTAAATACTGTGCTCCAGTTTATATCTGCACCTTCCTCAGTATAGAGGAATGGCCCTCAGTTGAGTAATAAAGCTCTTGGTTGGACTTTAAGATCATGTTGTGTCCCGAGAGATTGTCTTAGTGGGAGCTGGTCCCAGCAGGTATGATGTAAATTTTATTCTCCTTTTAGTCATTTATTGCTGTGAAGAAATTGCCCTGATATTGGGTTGCTTAAAATAGCAAAAAATTATTTAGAATCACAGAGCTTCCTGGGATTAGGAATTCAGGAACAATTTAGCTGGGGTTTCTGCTGAGAGATCTTCACAAAATCACAGTTAAAGTGTTGGTTGGCACTATAGTTTTGGAGTTCAGCTGGAGAAACTTTTTCTAAGATGCTCATACACATGACTGATGAACTGGAGCTGGTGACTGGTAAAAAGACATAGTTAGTCAGCATCTAAAGACAACATGGACCCTACCTTTTGAGAGAAAGAGGTCAAAACATTGGTAGATACATTTTTTAAATTTCTACATTATATATTTAGATTCCATACTGAAATAATTTATGTGAACAATCAAAAAAATCCTGATACTTAGTTCCTTTCCTCAAAGAACTTGAATACAAGCCAAATGATTCAAACATACTTACTTGAATTATGAACAAAAATGGATGGAAAATGCATATGAAAATATTTACAGGAAATTAAACCCAAAGTGACCAAGATTTGCAGATGTTCTTGCCATGAAAATATAACAGAGAGGGGCCAGGAAGTTAGCTCAGTGGTTCCAGCGCCTGTCTTGTAAGAGCAAGGGCCTGGATTTGATTCCCCGGTAACCACATACCATACTGGGTGTGGAGACTCACGCCCAGCAGCAACCAGTACCACATACCACAGTGCTGGGCATGGTGGCTCACGCCTGTAATCCCAGCACTCAGGAGGCAGAGGCAGGAAGATTGCTGTGATGTGAGTTGAAGGCTGAGCTCGGGGCCAGCCTGAACTACAAAGTGAGACCCTGTCTCAAAAAAAAAAAAAAAGAAAAGAAAAGAAAAAAAAGAAAAGAAAAGAAAGAAAGAAAGAAAAAAAAAGAAAATGTAACAGAGAACAATCCCATCAAATATGAACAGAACCACCAAAATCTCACTGTTTTGTGAAGCTTTTCTTTACTGGCCCCAATTTGGAAGGATTGCTCCAATGAGCCCATTGTGTATCACATCTTACTGTTGAACTTTAGTTACAGAGTTATTCATTTTGTTGTCTATAAATTGACCTTCACTACTACCTCAGTGACTTACAACAAAATTTATTATTTCTCACATCTGTTGGTTGTTTGACAGCTATGGTTGGGGTGTTTTCTCTCAGGACTTGATGGCCTAGTTGGGAGTTATATAAGTATGGAGTTGTAAGCAGGATAGCTAAAATGTTCATCTCTCTACACACGAGATCTCCTTCCCTCTTCCTGAAAGCTGCCACAGACTTCTTTACTTGAGCTTGCAGGATTGTCAGCAGTGAGAGAGGTTGAGATTCAGTGTTCTTGGACCTTTCAGTCTCTGCTTAGTGAGTTACATGGACAAGTTCAGAATTATTGACTGGAAAATTCAAGTCCACTGTATGAAAGAACCAGCAACCCCACCTCGCAATGTGACATATGTACAGGAATGGTGAAAGCATTTAATATTCAAATACACCATTATTTCTGGTTTAATTATTACAATTGTTGTCTTTACTTTTTTTTTTTTTTCACTTTTAGCATTCGGGAATGTAAGGAATACCTGCAGCACTCGATGCTGAAACACTTCATTGACCACAAGTTAAACAAATGTTCCCTGATTGGCAGCGTAGTTTTGTCCTCAGTGTTCCATGAGGATACATATTCATTCTTTCCCCACATCATGTTTTGACATGTCTCTTCTTTGTCAGCACCAAGCACACAGGTGAGCTAAGAGTGGGTTCACTTAGTTATTTTCCATGAAATGATCCATAGCTCCTGGATTTGGTTATCTATGCAAATTAATCAGTCCTCAAATTTCCTACTTTTAGTATTAATGCACAACATGTATAACCATTTTTCCCTTCCTTGAACATATGATAATACTGGCAAATACCTATGCATTTTGTTTGGGTCATTTTGGTGCTTTGTAGCTTATTAAGGAGATCATACTGGGTTCCATTAAGGATCTTAATTATGTTATTTTTCCCTTTTGCTTCCAGCTTGTTTGGGCTAATAAAATTACTCACAGCTGCTTCAGGTTGGTCATTTTTTCTAGGATAAAAACCATATGGAATGCTTACAACAGGTGCTTGGTACTTCACCAGCTTCATGGTATTAAACCAGTTTGACCTATGGCACCTGACATTGGGTCACTAGGCTACAGATGTGTTTGTTAAAATTGGAAAATTGCCTCTCATGTTACAAGGACTATGGGACAATGTTAAAAACTTTTGCTTTTATTTAAGGATTTTCTCAGTCAGTGGAAACTACAGGCTGGAGACCTTGGAAACACTGCTTGTATTTAAACTCCTAATTGAGTAGGGAGAAAACAAGTCAAGGGTCCCTCAGCTCTCACATTACCTTAACTTTGGGAATGTTATTGGGTCAACCGAAGAGCATAGAATGGAACTGTTATTGGCCAGAAAAACCTGCTGTAATGAATTTTTAGACCCTTAAAAGAGGCACTTGGAGGAATGAGAATACGCAGAGAATAGTAATTAGGGACAAAAATTAATGCTGGGAGTTTTCAGAGGAGCTAAGGCTGCTTAACCTAGAGGGGAAAACCCGAGAGGTTTCTACAATAGTGAATGTAGGTTATAAAGAAGGTATTGAGCAGCTGTTCTCTAACAATAGATCTCTGAAGAAAAAAGTCTTTGCAGGTCACAAAAAACCTACCAATAAAATTTAGCTCCCAAACTTCAACTTTAAGGATTGGTAAACACCGAGTAATGTCAAATCTACTTAGTATCAAAGAATAAAAAAAAAATTATTCTCTGGGTTTTGTTGCATACTATCCACCTCCAAGGATGGTAGCTATATCTTTTCTTCTTTCAAGAACCAAAACTGTGGATCCCCTTACATCCCAGACAGTGTGTGTGCAGGTTGTGGAGAAACAGGATCCTTTTCCTCAGGTTTCTTCCTAGATGGTGCTTCTTTTCCTCCTCAGTTTTGTGCTAGGCATTGAACCCAGTGGTTTCTAGTCTCCCTCTGAATCAAGCATTTCTTCACCAGAGCACAGTTTCAAAAATTCATGCCTATGTGTTCAAAAAAATTATGTCAAGGATTAATAATCCACTGGCCTAGGTTTACATTTTCACCAAAAATTGCAGAGGATAAGAGAGGGTCTTCATGCTGTTTTTTAAATGCTGTTGTACTACAAAAGACTACCTTGTACCTTTGACATTTATTTCAATTAATTCAGTAACTTTAGCTTTGAAGAACAAACTGCTGATTCCTTACCGAGAAGGATAATTGCGTATGTAAATCTGTAGGTATGGCCAACCACGTAGAAGAGTAAGTAAGAGAGAATGAATGAACTTGGTGAATTCTTAGGAAAAATAAAAGCCCAAAAATATGAGAATATTGATCACAAGTTATTAGGATTATATGAAAACACAAATCAAATGCCCAAATCTGAAAACACATTATATCTTTTGTTAAAGAAGTAGAACTATTTTTTTCATCTTTATTGGTACATTACATATAAGCATCATGATTGCACTCCATAATGGGGATTTGTACCAGTATAAGACACAACTTAATTCTCATTTTTTCCCATAGCCTTACCCACTCTACTGCCCCCCCATATACATAAAATTTGTTTCCTTACTTTTTTGTTACAATCTCATCATTTTTCCCCCTTCATCCTATTTTACTTTGAGCATTTTCTATTTCACAATATATAACATACAATTCTAGGACTCATTTACATCCTTATTTTCTCATACCAGAGAAAAGATGCAATATGTACCTATCTGTGCCCTATTTATTTCATTTATGAAGATATCCTCAAGGTAGGTCCATTTAAGTATAAATGATTCAAACTTATCATTTTTATGGCAGAGTAATACTCCATTCTGTAGAACCACAGCTTTTTTATCCAGTCTCCAGTTGATGGACACTTGGGTTGTCTTAATCAACATAATATTCCACAAAGAAGCACTCATATCAAGATATAAACCCAAAAAAAGATGCTTTCTCTTAATTTTTCCAGGGCTTTTAATAAAGAGACAATTTTTATCAAGTTCTTTATAGATGCTGATCCAAAATTTCAGTGTAATTAATGTGTCATTATAATGTTAATGCCAATGTGTTAAATGGTTGAGTCTTTTTTTTCCAGAGTGTTAAAAGTGTTCCTGCTCATAGGGCAAACAACTTGTTCAGGAAAATCAGTATCTTTCTTCAAAGTATTAGGCACAGAATTCTATTTCTCATTTTCAAGTGAAGACTGATATTACTTTAATAGGTGTTTATCACAGGTTTACCAGGTGACTACAGAAAACCGGAAGCAATTCAATGTGAAACCTGAAGAGCAATCTGCTGACATAATCACAAAATAGAAAACAGGAATGAGGACTGAATTGAACAAAAGAATTGGTTGAAAATTAGCAACGTGAGGGGGAAATTGTTGAGATTGTAACAAAAAAGTAAGGAAACAAATTTTATGTATATGGGGGGGATAGGGTGGGTAGGGCTATGGGAAAAAATAAGAATTAAGTTGTGTCTTATACTGGTACAAATCCCCATTATAGAGTGCAATCATGATGTGTATATTTAATGTACCAATAAAGATTTTTAAAAAAAGAAAATTAGCAACGTGATATATAGAGCTAGAAATTTTGCCATGACCAATGTACAATATTATGTGCTTCACAACTTCCAAAATTTGAACTGTCCCAGGGCTCACTTTTTGTAATTTTTTCATTTCTCACCATTCCCTGGCAATCTCATTCAAGTCTTGGAGTTTAATTCTATTTTGGTTGATGACTCTAGATCACTTTTCTGAATACCAACTATAATGCGGAGCTACCTTCTCTGTCTTCTCTAAAACTTAATTTTCTTACAATCCTATTTGTCTCAACCAACATGAACTTCTTGATTCCAGGTGCTCAGATCAAAAAAAATTAGTGTTCACTCTTCTTTGTCTAGCATAGCACCTATCATTCATTGTCAAATTTTATAAGCTATCTTACAGTATATTCTGAATATTTTGCATAAATTGAATCGTGAATGAGCTCTTTTAGCATGGCTTCATAATTATTTCAGTGATCCTCCACAATGGAACATATATCCATCAGTACTTGTTTTCTTTTCATATCTGACTATTTATGTAGTGTACTGATAAAATAAATTATCTTTATCCATTCATTCATTGTGGATGTTTGGGTTGCTCTACCTTATAGCTATCTCAAATAGTGCTGCTGTGAAGCATGTACCGGTTTTAGTTTCAACATCTGTTTTCAATTATTTTGGGTGCACATCTCAACATATAAATTTTAAATTATATGGTAACTGTGTTTAAGTTCTTGAAGACCTGCCAAACCTGTTATCACAATGGTTTTATAATTTTACATTACCTCCAGAAGTGTACAACAGCATTAATTTCTCCACATCTTTATTAACATGTTACATTTCCTTCTTCTATTATAGTTTGTCAAAGGGATTGAGTGCATATTAAATGGAATCTTGACATTTTTTATTTGCATTTCATAAATGACTAAGAATGTTGTATATATTGTTATATGCTTATTGGCCATTAGTATGACTTTTTTTGAGGCATGCTTATTCAGACCCTTTGTTTATTTTTAACAGAATTGTTTGACTTGTTGAATTGCAATTGCAATTTTTAATATATTCCAAATACTAGACCCTTGTCAGATATGTAATTTGCTAATATTTTCTCCCATTCTCAGTTGTCTTTCCATTTTCTTGCTAGTGTCCTTGATATGTAAATTTTTAAGATTTTGATGAAATACAATTCATCCATTTTTTAATTTGTTGCTTATTCTTTTGACAGCACATATAAAACCCCATTTCCAAATCCAAAGTTATGAAGATTTACTGCTATAATTTCTTCTAAGAATTTTAGTTCTAACTCATATTTTATTTAACTGATCCTTATTAATTTGATTTTTATAAATACTAAAAGTAAAGAGTAAATTGCCATTATCTTATATATAAATAATGTGTGTCTTCCACTAGAATGCAAGCTTTACCTCTGTAAGAAAAAATAGTGTACATTAGTTTATTTCTATCCTAACAAATAGCGACTTATATAGAGAAGCACATAATTTGTGATGTGAATAATTAGTTTGCCAAAGAATGTTTGAAAAAAAAAAAAAGAGAACTAAGACACTACTGGATTAACATATTATTTATCTCTGATAAATATATCCAATGAAAAATGTTCAATGACTTTTACTACAGTTCAATAACTATGTTATAGAGTAACAACTTGCTTGATTTTTGTTCTATAAGTTTCACTAAATTGAGTACCTTGAACCTTAAAGACATTTTAAGGATCAACTGAATAATAACTAAATCAAAATCTGATGCTCTGAATCATAAAAAGAAAATACTTAAGTTTGTAATTTCCCCCTCCGTACTTTATTCCTTTACTGAGTAAGTCAGACAGTGTGCTAATAAGAGCTGGTAAAATAAAATAAATAAATCAGTTTGATGTAATCTTCAATGTTTCACAGTAAGCAAGAGAAATGCACAAAATACCAAATATGTCTTTAATATTACAGAGAATCAAAGGACACAATCCATTACACTAAAACACTACTGGATAATCAAGCACATGTAGTGTCATGAATATGTTAGGGTACAAATTACTCATTCCTGCCAGCAGCTGCCTGTCAGTCACCTTGGTCTGTTCTCTCCAAACATTAAGGAGCACTGCCCTCTCTGAACTACATGTCCTCTTAAATTGCTTTATACTTTGTATCCTCAGTGTTGCACCAGAGTTCTGAGTCTTCCTCCATTTTGTTTTTACTCATGTAGTTCATACTTCAGCTAAATAGTGAAAAAAGACACAATTCTCAGAATGGTGAAAAATAGGAAGTAAAACTATCTTTCAAACTCCAGTCCACTGGAAAACAATTGTAACACAAACCAAGCCCACACTAAGTTTAAGATCCTCATTGCATAATTTTTTTGCTATTATACTACCAAATGGTCCTTTCTCTTTCCTGCCTTGCCAAGCTACACAAAGAGCAAATAAAGTAACTATTTTCCTAGGGGTACATGGCCCAAAAACTCTAAAATAATGTAGATATGTACTCTTCACAAGTAGTTGAAGTATCAGAGAATTTAGTTCTTCATAATATCAACTTTCAGTACTACTAGTGTCAACCTTGATAAGCGATAAATCAAACTAAAGTTATTTAGTCTAAACCAAGCTGACAGCCTAGTAATATGGATCAAGACCATCTTGGTTGGTCACAGCCCATGGTGGCCCTGATTCGTTTGAGAGTCACATTGATAAACATTGTCAATAGACTATGTGATGAACCTCCACAATACAGCTGTTGGAAGGTTTGTTTGGTTGGTTTTGTTTTGTTTTTATATAGAATCAACAAGAAACAGAAGATGAAACCAAAAGTCTACCAGATAGAACCAACTTTTTAAGTTATTGCTCAAAATTTAATTTGAGTTTAGTGTAAATATCTATACAAGATATTATTTGACCCCATTTTCTGTGGAAAAAAACTCCAAAGCAATTTTGTCAGCACTAAGTAATTAGCTCACTGAGTCCAAAAAAACCATATAGAACTCTACTTTCTATACACAGTAGAGAAATACAGCACAGTTGGAAAACAACATGGACTCACACTTAGAGTAATAAAACTAATTCTTCTTTAATTATAGAGAGCCATATATTTAAAATACAAATCGAATTTGAAAGTTGATCATTAAATTGTAAAGAGTTCCAATTATAATGTATCCTTAAACTTCTACAGACAGCAATCTTCTTCCAGAGTAAAGAAAGCAAAAGCAGCACACTGGTCCTTAATAACTCTCTGTTTCTGGCGATAAAGACATAATCTAGTTTGTTGATATAATCTTCTGAATTCAAAGATCACTCTATTTAAACTTTGCAGATACTTTGCTATATATTTACGCCCTTACATGAATTGGGGTGTATTAAGGTAGAACATAAGCACATAAAAACACATGCACACACATGCCTGTGTGCACATACACACAGTCACACATACACTTTCCAAACTGCAAACTTGTACATGTAGAGTTGGTGGGGGACTGGAAGTGGGGAAAGCAATTTTTTTAACCAAAAAAAAAATTTAACTGTATTTTTATTCTGCGGGCGTTATGTGGGAAATTAATCATCTTCCTAATCTCATCAAATAATGACTGTCTCCTCTCATTATAATCACTTAAATCTGGTAAATGGCAGGAAAATTCAACTTTCTACTTGCTTTTAAAACCTCTCTTTTCCTTCCCAAGATGGCTTCCGGGTGTGAGGAGAAGCCGCTGGTGCCTTTTAACCCTGAGGAAGCACCTTGCATCCTTGTGCTTCAGTCCTTTCGATCTCATCCCACAGCGAGCAAAGAGCCTGTCCTCCTGGCTTCAGGGCTCTCCTGGCTGCAGATTCTCCTGCTCTCTTATCTCAGAAAGTATGGTCTCTCTCAGAAAACATGTTTGCACCCTGCTGTCCAGGATCGCTCTTCCTTCCTCAATGGAGGATCTATCTTCTGTTATTCAGGTATGATCCCCATTTCATTCAGCTTTGCTGTGGTATTTCCTGCCTTCCACAGTCCCTAACTGGAGATACACAGGAAAGTTTTAAACCTTTCATCTCTCAACCATTCTCTGAAACCTTTCCTTGCCCAGACAGTTGAGCACAACCTAATACCAGATACATAAATAAAATGGAACAGAACTGGACCAATATCCACAAGTGGCCTTGCACTCACAGATCTGTGATGACTCCTTAGGATCATCTTTCTCCTAGACTTCATGAGCAGAAAATAGGCACAAAACCTCATAGCCTTATCCAGACTAGTCAGGGTGAGCACTACTCACACTTTAACCCTACTGTGTTTTAGCCTAGCACTGCGCCATGAATGAATTCAAGCACTATACTCGAGATCCAATCACCTTTGAAAAAGCCCCACCTGTCACCATGGGAATCTTTGGGGGGACATCTGGACACGAGCCATGACAAGAGAATTTTGGTGACTCTGAGCCACCTCAGAGATGTATCTCTCTTCTGCTCCCTACTCCTAGTTGGTTATATTTCCACTTTCTACCTCTAACACAGAAAGATCTTCCCATCTCTTAGATAAGAATGTCTTTTATGTCACAATTTCTACACTGCAAACATTGTTGCTTCTAGTAAGATGTTCAGCTTTTATTCCAATATATAAAAGCAATTTTTTCTTAACAAAAATTCACTTTCATTATGAAGCCTTATTTTTAAAACTCTTACTTCTTCAAAACAAAAAAATCATTTTTTAAACAAGTGAATAATAATTTGCTTGTCTGAATGGGCTATAGGGTTAGTAAAATTAAAACATATAAAGATTTGTGAGATAAAACTAGGGTAAATGTTAGTTAAAATTATATGCATATATAAGTATATATATTCCTATATACTCAATATGTAAAATATAAAATATGGTTGCTAAGATTAAGCCAATGACATTTTATACCTGAGCTATCTTCCCAGTACTTATATACTGATTTTTTAAAAAGTTATTGTTCTGGACCTAACACTTCATAAGGCTATATCCATGACAAATTCATTCTGGTATTACTCAAAGGACAGGTATTGAACCTTCACTAGCATTTGAGTGAACTTATGGATTCAAGAAACTTGTTCTTTCTTACTCACATATAGATTTCACCTTAAAAAAAAAGTGACTACAGAGAGGTGTCACTTCTCAGTTAAACGTTGTGGTATTTAATGCATACTCTAGAAAAGGCTAGAAAAGGAAATATCCATATGAAATACAAAAGAGACATTCGGCGATAGTAAATTTTATGTTTCACTTGACGTAGTTAAGGTTAGTCAGATATATCCAAGAATATGTTTTGAGTGTGTAAGTAGAGGTGTTTCCATAAGAGATTACAGTCTGAATCACAACACTGAATAAAGAAAATCTATTTTCACCAGTGCTGGTGGACATCATTTACCTTAAGGGCTCAAATATGTCCAAAAGATAGAGAAAATACCCTTCTTTATTTGGAATGTGTATCTTGCCTTTCCCTTGGAAGTTAGATATGGTTTTTAGGTTTCAGGAATTACACGAGCAGTCTCCCCATTTGGGGGACTTTGACCATGCAGTGGCAGTTACAGAATTGGCCTCCGGATTCTCAGGTATTAAAACTGAAACATAATTACACCAAAAGCTTCTCTGTTTCTCCAGGGTACAGACAGCAGATGGTGGGATTTGTCAATCTCCATAAACACATGAGTTAATTCCCATTAAAAAAACTTTCTCTTCATATCTCTGTCTATCTGTAGATTTGGTTCTATTTCTCTAGAGAATTCTGACAAATACACACACTTACACTCAGGACATGCTGATTCCAAAGACCAGGCAAAACTTGAAAATGGAAAAAAATAAATAAATAAATAAAAATAAAACCTCAGAGTGACAGCTACTGTCCTTCCTCTCATCTCGTGAGATCTCCAGAGGAACCAAGCTTTGATCAGAGAATAGCTACACTAAAGATGTAGGTAACGGGATAACGGGAGTTCCCTTTTCTTTTAATCAAATACG
Source organism: Petromus typicus (assembly GCA_004026965.1). Lineage (NCBI taxonomy): Eukaryota > Metazoa > Chordata > Mammalia > Rodentia > Petromuridae > Petromus > Petromus typicus. The sequence continues at coordinate 52,789 of PVIR01005976.1, forward strand.
CCCACCTTCTTACAGCTTCGCTCTTCTCTTAGTATACTATAGATCTTCCTTTAACTATCATTCTCTCCCAATCCCCCCTTAACCACTTAATGCAATATAATCCTGTTCTCCTGTCCTGTGACGTTCTTCCAACACTCTGCCACACCATCTATTTGGAATATTTGCACATATGGTACTTTTTCAATTCTCATATGAGTGCTTTCACTCTTCCTGACTGCTACATAGACTATTTACTAACCATATGAACCTGGAAATGGAGAATGTCTCTACCTAGCTTTTGAGCAGTAAAATGTGATGATAATGATATCTATCTCAGTAGGCTGTTTAGAATACATAGATCATAGATAAGAACAATATCTAGCAAGTAGTAAACTTGTACAACATTAGCTAATGTTACATGAAAGAATGAAGGGATAAACAACAACCATTGGGTTATCCTCCAAAATAATATGTAGTAGATACTATACATTACCTTCCCCATTCAAGTCAGATTCTTTTTGATATCTCAGCTTAGAATCACTTTTACTACGATTAAACAGAATATTCCTGCCAGGCATAGTGGAGGAGGCTGAGGATAACATCTTCCAGCCCAGCCTACACAACTTAGTCAATTTGATGACACAGTAAATACCTCTCTCAAAGCTAAAATAGAAAATAAAAGGCTCAGGGCATATCTCCATGTAAAAGTCCTTTGTTCAATCTTTAGTATCACCAAAAAACAAAAAAGAAGAAGATTTCCATTTCATTCAGCTTTGCTGTGGTATTCCCTGCCTTCCACAGTCCCTCACTGGAGATACACAGAAAAGTTTTAAATCTTTTATCTTTCAACCATTCTCTCAAACCTTTCTTTGCCCAGATGGTTGAGCACAACCTAATACCAGATACATACAAGGGGATGTACCAGATACAGGCAAGGGGAGCAACCCCAGAGAAGGGGAAGAGGCAACCCACATAGCAGCACCTCAAGTTGGATTTCCACACCCTACCCACATACTCCCAGAAGTGTGTGCTCCTAATCCCCACAGCAACTCAAGCCAGTCAAGTTTACAATTCATGTCAGCCATTACACCCTGAATCTGTTCAAGAAAATCAGTGTCATAAGGACTTGGAAAACCCGATAGTTGTGAAATTCTGAAACTTACACTAGAAAAAACAGTGCTTAAAGTTGGGAAGAATGTATTTCACTAGAAACAAGAGAATATAAATAATAATTTTTTCTTTCAGTTAGTAGAGCAAAGTTGAATAAGATAAAGTCTGAACTAAAATACAAAGTTTAAAATAATTTTATTCACATGTTAAATTTAAATTAATTTATTCTGGAATCTAAAACTCACTTAATATATTTTACTTAATTCATCACATTATTTTAAAAGTCTACAAAATATCTTTGCTTAATGTGCTAAAGAGATATACTTTTTATTCCCTTTATTAAGTTTATTGGTACATTATAAGTACACATATGATCATATTCATCATTGAGAATTTCTAGCTGCACATGATGTATCTTGATTTTCATTTTTTTCCCCTTTCCTCTGCCCTCCTTACAATCCCCAACCCCTATATACATAAGTTTGGTTTCCACTTTTTGTTGTTTTTACAATCAAATTTTTTATTTCCCTTAATGAAATATATCTTAAAATTATTTGAGATCTTCCCCTGAAATTTATAAAAGGAATTACTTTTCTGCTTTTCTTTTTTTTTAAATCTAGTAACACAATTTTGTTTCTATCACGAAAAGGAAGCTCTTTGGGGGCACTCACTCTGTGTAGTGTAAAAAATCAGGATATCCTCTCCACTCCACTCCAAAGGGGAAGAATATCCTCAGTGGAGGAAATGAGCTGTTCTTCCTCAGCTTAGACTCTCAGTTCCTTTAATCAAAACCAATTCAAATTAAAAACAGAAAAATGTCTACATTTGCTAATCCCTCCTTAGCTAACCAACTCCCAAAATACTTGACCACATTTTTCAATTATAATTGAGTATATACCAAGATATTTTGGTAGACATAGGTATTTGGAATGCTTTGTAGTTTGGGCATAATATTTGAATGCAACTTTTTTTCAAAAGTAAGCCATTTATTAGATAGAATTTCACATGAGATGTGACACAGTCAGATCAGGCAGTATGGCCATAGACTAGATAGAATTTCAGAGCTTTCATTTGTCATATTTCCTTTATGTCAAGTGCATTCTTTGCAGTGACTATCTATTGTTCATGTCTTTCTTCTGTTTTCTAGAAATACACCTTCATATTTCTTTGATATCATCTCTCTCACTTCTAGTTCTTATGATTCAGGTTCTCCTGAGCCTGGTCCTGAATCTATGCACAGGCCTAGCAGCCAAGGTGCAGTAGGACCCCACCAGCAATACAGTCAGACTTGGGAAGGGCAGGTGCAGCAGACACAAACATTTCCAGCAGCTCTTTGAGTACTGGGGTCGAGGATGAGTGCGGGATCCAAGAAAGGAAAAGAGGCCCAAACTTAGTTCTGTGGTGGCTGTAATAGAATAGAGATTCTCTGCCTTTGGAACAGAGTTAGAGAGTAAAGAGAATCAGCCTGATTTGCTGAGAGCCAATCAGCTTATTTTATATGAGAAAAGCTATTTGAGGAAAAAGTTAAACAGGAAACCAGAGCCAAAAGATACAGGAAGTCTGAAGCCTGATGCCATGAACCAGCCTTCTAGTATCCAACGATTTATTCCTCCATATCTTCTGCTACATTTCCAGCTACAGACACTCATATTTCTTCTTTAGGGTTGACCATTTCAATCGGGTTTATGTCCCCTATGATGTATATATTTCTCCCAATATGTAGCCCCATTGCTTCTCCAGAATGTGAGAATCTTATATCAAAACATTCAAGCAGATTAAAACAAAAAAATTACTGGGCCAGGGAGTTAGCTCAGTGGTTCCAGTGCCTGTCTTGCAAGCTCAAGGACCCGGGTTCAATCCCCGGTAACCATATACAATACTGGGCATGGAGACTCATGCCTGGCAGCAACCAGCAGCACCCAGTACCACATACCACAGTGTCGGGCATGGTGGCTCACGCCTGTAATCCCAGCACTTGGGAGGCAGAGGCAGGATGATTGCTGTGATGCGATTTTGAGGCTGAGCACAGGGCCAGCCTGAACCACAAAGTGAAACCCTGTCTCAAAAAACCTAAAAAAAAGAACACAAAAAAATTACTGAATTATTTCCACAGAACATGATGGCAAACATTGTTAGCTCATTGAAATCACTGAAGAAATAAATGTACTAACTTAGATTTCATAGAGAAAAGCTAGCTCAATCTTTCTAAGTAATATATTGTAAATTATGAGATTAACATAATTAAATAAGTGTTCATACATGTTTAAGCTGTGCATCTCTTCTTCAAAGACGGGCTCTCCACAAGATGAAACAGAATAATTCACCAAGTTTCAGTTATGCATTACGACAGTTTTTGGATTTCAGAAGTGTGTTTTAATCAATTCATAATTCAGCTGTATTTTCAAAACTCTGTTTATTCATTCATTTATTCTTTGCAGAAATATTTATTGGGCCCCAACTCTAGGATAGTCATCTTTTTTACTTGGTGAGGGCAGACTATCTACATAGACAAATAGGGACTTATTTTGTCTCTTGATCCCAATGGGTTATTTTAGTATTCATTGGTACTTAGTTTCCAAGATGGATAAGAGTAGAAAAAAAGGGATGAAAATCTTTTCAGCTAAATGTCATCACTTGTAAATGATTTTACTGGTGGCTGAGTGGAAAAGTACTTTTAAATGAATGAACAATGTGAAATTTGGAGATTATTTGTCATTTCCATTTTCCTCTAATTTTCTTCTCTTTCATTCTAATAAATCATTCATAATTGGTCATATTCTAAGTGAATAGATTTGTCAGAAAGACCAGATTATAATTTTCATGTCAAATATTTCAAAAATTACCTCTCAAATATTTTTGTCTACACAGGATTTAACAGTATGCAACTCATAAAAATAACATTATCTTCATCATTTGACTGTCTTAATTATTGATGCAGGTTAGGCTTTTTATGATTATAGCATCATGACAAGTTTTACTTTAAAAAATTCAATAGGGTCAAACAGACCTGGATAATAACATTATTAAACATAGTTTAGTTTCAAGAATCAAAAATTTGAATCTTCATAACTTTACCTCCTATCATGGGAAAGAGGGAGTTATTTAGTGCTAATAGGTGCAATCATTATGTATTAAAGGCAAAGAGGAAATAGTGTAAACAAAGCAGGCAAATATTTTTGGTGTGTAGCATAAACACACAAACAATTATCTTAAAATGTAATCTTCATGTGACTTATTAAAGTAGATTACATTTTAATGTGCATTGCAATTTGCACATTATAGAGAGCACTCTATATGCAGCGTTAACTGTGTGACCAGCCTGACAACCTGCACAACTGAAGATATAAAAAAAGAAAAAAACACTCGCTATCTTTCTCTAAATGGATGTATTTGGTGTTGATAGTCAGATACAGTTTTCACCTTTATCCCAGCTTGTTTCTGACCCAGTGGGCTGGTGTTAATCACCACTGTAGGCACCAATAATTTCCCCATATGTGGAATTTGATAAGTTCGAGCACCCACTTCAATTCAAGAAGATTCCAGCTGACTATCCAGTTATCGCTATGGACAGCTTCAAGCACATCCATGGCTGGCCTTGTATTCTTAGCTTTATCAAGCGCTTTGCACTTTTTGTCTTTTATCTCTTAATTGAGACCCGACTGCAAGGAATGCCTATCTCTTCAACTGGGTTGCATTAAGTATTAACTTTAACTGCTTTGGGTACTTGAGGTACAGAAGAAGGGGAAAAAAAGCCTTAAGAAGCTGTGTCGAGTGGAAAATCTTCCCAAATCTCTATTTATATATTGTGTAAATGCTACAGCATTTTTTAAAAGTAAATAAATCTTTATCTCTTTTCCAGATTTTTTTTAAAGTCTTTATGTTACCAACTGGAAGAAACTTTCTGAGCCCTCCATCATATATGGCAGTAATAATAATCCTACAACTGTGACCAAATGAGATAATTCTTAGGATGAGTAAATAATTCAGTAACAATAGATGAGAAAAAAATTCATGTCTTATGTCTCTGTAAAACCTATAGACTGGTTCTTTTTAAAAGATATGGAAATACGTTTTTATTTGAGCAGACATTTACAAAGCTAAGGAATCAGGATAGCTTGCATAGGTTCCAAAGCTTGAAATTTCTTTTTCTAAACATTCCCTGCTTCTAAATATCACCTGCTTTGTGTTCTTTTGTGAAGTCCCTGAGAGCTCTGTCTGAGCCTGTTCTACGTCTCGTCCTAATATCCTACATATGGTATACATTCAGCTAACAGCCATGAAGTTGAATGGCATTCACTTGAGGTCTTTTTCAAAATCTATGAAAGCTTCTTGTGATTCATTATGTCCTCATCTTTGAGAGGTGCTGAATTCTACCATCATTATGGTTCCTACAATGAGTGCTATGGCATGATATTACAAATATAATACTTGGAAAATGTATCATGAAAAAGCAATAGCTTTGGACAGTAACACTAAAAAACAAAAACTCTGGAAAAATGAGACTTACTAGTGATTACTTCAATGTCAATAATTAGAAAAATGCTGTTACATTTTTACATTGACACCCAAAATGTGAAAGGAAATGGTGTCACTCTTCAAATATCTCTTCAATTTCAATCTAGAGAAGAAAAATCTCCCTAAGAACCAGATTATAATAGTTCATAAACATTGTGATAAGTAAAACTTTAAAACAAAGTTTCAAAATCCTGTAGTAAAGCACATTACTATCAATAAACTCATAATAGCTATTATTTAAGAATTAATGTCATTTATAATGCAAGTGAGTCCATTCTGTTGTGTGTGGTTCTAGGAAAATAGTCAATGAAGGAGCACCAGTTGAATAATGCCATAGTGTAGAGGCATCTACACTAGTCAGGTGCTCCAAACAAAAGTGATGGTGTGATCCAAAGTAGTCAGTTACTACTAAAGAGCAATCTCAAACTGAAAAAGGTATGAAAAGTAAAAAACACTATGCAATTTCTAAGGACAAACACAATCCTAAGTCCATTCGAGAAGAACACCCAGCCGATACACCAAGTGTGGAGCTAGAGTTCCCCAAATGAACTAGCTGCATATTTCCTTCACTGTTCCATTTCTGGTGATTTTCAGCGTGGAAGCATCAGAGAAATACAGTGTCTCTGCTGTCTTCTAGACATAGTTAGCAGAGCACACTGCTTGCACATAAAAGAGAGAAATGTTAAAATCTGAAGCCAAGGAGTTAAAATCTGAGCTGTGAATGGTGTTAATTGATAGAAAACAAAACAGACTATTCACCACCTATACCACCGACAATGAAATCTGACTTTTCTGTCAACATTTCTAATCCACTCATTGATAAGATAGATACATTCATCTTGCCTTTTCTTCATCTTCACTATGCCCAAGAATTGCCATGTATTATCATGAATATCACTGGGAAAATTCTCATGCATTATGAGGATCAATACTACTGTTAATAAGGGTTTAATACTCTGGCTTTCATAGAGAATAAGTGATATATACTATATAAATAGAATATATATATATGCATATATATATATATATATAATATTCTTGAATGCCAAATTCTTAAAGTTCCCCTCCCTACTTAAAAGCAAAGACTAAATTCTCTCATTTTATTGTTGTCTTATAGGCTCATAAAATTTTAGCTTTGTGTTACTTTTTCACTGACTCTATTAAACTTGATACATGAGAACAAGAGACTGCCACAAACTCATAAAAATCTTTTCAAAGAATTGCTGCCTAGCAGTGGAAATTGAATGGCAATTTCGAAGAATCAAGCTAATGGTTTAAACTATAGAAAATGTGAAGCCTACTAATAGATAACTTAGGATTTTCCCTTTCTTCCCCTCCCCCCACCACTGGAGAGAATGAACACGAGCTTGAATAAAATTACACCAAGATCTTATTAATCTTCTGTCTGTAAAAGCTCAATTTTCCTAAGCAATGGGCTGTGGTACACATACCACATTAAAATCTGTGCTTAAAATGGTTCTCTGTGTTTTGGAGCTAAAAGTTCTGCACCTTTTGACTATGTAGACACTTGTATTATTGTCAGTTTCAAGAGTTAAATATTCCAGCTGGAATTTGTTACTACACAGCGGTACATAATGCCTGAAAACCCCCGCACCAATATTGCTCTCAAATTGGCAGCAAGTGAACAAGGGACATGAAGGATGCTTCAGCACAGTAACCTATCCTCCCTCTCTCCTGGGAGCCACTTGGCCAGCTTTCATCCTCATAATTATAATAAATTTGACATTTCATAGATAATATTGATTTCTGTATTTTAGCATTTCACCATAGGTGACAGTCTAGCGTCAAGAATGAAATTTCTATTGATCTCCTGCGCATTAATCTCTCATGTGTATGTGATCATTTTTATAAGACCTTTTACTGCACATAAATCAATATTTCATATTTCCAGCTATGCCAGAGGAGATGTCATATTTGTAAACTGTGAGTTGACACCTGCAATTCCTTCCTGTTCAGCTTCAACTGTTCAGTAACAGTCGATTCAGGGTTGGGAAAGGATCAAGCTCAAGAAACAAGGTAGATGAAAGGCATGAATATAGACCAAAGAAATTAGCTTAATGAACAAAGAAGCTAAGTAAATGAAATACAAGAAAATAATATTTCTTCTCAAAAAATTCCTCTTATGAACATAAACCTCAGTAAAACAGGTTGGATTTTTGTGCTTACCAAGAGGCTGGTGTTAAGTTTAAGTGTCTGTGTCAAAAGGAACACTTAAATATTCCTGAATAATTATTTTAAAAGAACTGTCAAATCTTGTTGAGTGAGACAGTCATTAAAATTTTGAGAATGTTTAACATACAAGTATGATCTCCTCACCTACAATTCCACTAAGATACAAGTACTGACTGATTAATTATCAAAACCGTGATCTGTTTCCCATGAGAAATTTATAAATATTTTCTTATTTCACAATTTTCATATTTCAACAATAAACCATTCAAATTACACATGAAATTCTTGAAATAATAAAAATAAAATAGTATCATAAATAGAATATGGGCTCTTCTTTGCATAAATTTGACTGCCAAGTGAAAAGTCACAATTGCTGTTTAACAAGTAAATTTTTCATTCTGAAGAAAATTCATTTCTAACAACTCTTTAGGAATCTATTCAAGTATTTATTTTCCCAGTTTCAATGCCATGCAACAAATAATTGCACATTCATACATAATCATACTGGATTTATCTATGTATTAATATTTTAAATTATTTTCTATGATATAATTCAAGTTTATCTTTGATGTACTTTAAAGGCTTTTGAGATAAACCAAAACCACTGGCCACAGCTGGTCTATTTAGATGTTTATATTTCTATCTATAAATTTTCCCTGATTATTCTTACACTTTTTGATAGAGGTCATTAAATGCAAAAACCAATTTGGACATGGTCTAATATAAATGAAAAGGTATTGAGAAAAGGATGCTATTTTGTATAGCATTAACATTTATTCTGTACAAAATTGCTATTCCACATATTTAGAGAAGTTCAAAACTCTAAACCTTCTGCAATAAACATTTTCAGAATCTGACAAAATGCTTTTAATTCAATAAAGTGTTTGCTAGCTTAAAAAGATAAAAGTGGACTTAGAAATTTCCACTTTCTAGCAATTTCTTATAGTCACTTATAGTCACTATTGACACTCTATTATTTCAAATTATATGTCGTTTCACTAGAAGGAAATGCTTCTCTTGCTTATTTTTTAAAGGCCAATCCTTTTTGCTGGTTTCTGAAACATGTTCATGGCCATAAAATATGTCAGCAAATGACTGTTTTAACATGAGGATGAACACATTATCAGAGTGTGACTGACCAGTGTTGGAGTGAGTCTATTTCAACAGTTGTGTCAGTTTTTGACTGAAAGAGCACAATTAAAAAAAAAAAAGAGTGACCAGTAAGGCATTACTGAGAACAGTCAGCAGGTTAAATGTGTCTTAACAAACCCTTTAGCTTTCTTAATTGTAAAGAGAATTAGTTATGAGCTTTAAGGATAAAATTTATTTTGTTTGAGAGAAAATTAGCATTTTAATGAGCTGAGTTATATGTACTCAAAACTTTACCACTTTGACTTGTAATATCCAAGTTGACTAAGACTGGCATTTTCATGTTTACTTCATTAGCTTTCCTTGTATACTATGATACTGTATTTCTTTAAGGTGAAAATCTCTGGACCTGCAACTCCAAAACTTAAACAATCACCTGATTTTGTGCTAATATCACCTCTATAAAGAAGTTTTATAAAAATTAGAAATTCACACTCTTGGGAAATTAATATTCTTCCAATTAGTTAGAAAACATTTAGCCAGGATAAGGTTTTAGAAATAACATGCCCAAAATTATGCAGGGTATTTTTAAAATAGTGGTGCAATTTACATTTTATAGTTTTGTTATTTTGTTGCATCATCTGCCCTCCATGCATTCGTTAGTAATCTACTATATTCTACAATCTATGATATTTCTTTCTGATACAAAACATCACTATAGCTACTCAAATGCTTCTCCTAAACACCTGGACAAATGTTTCCTGCTGACTAAGGCTAGTCTGCACATCCATTTGGCTACTCTGACCTCAGGCTACTTTTGTCTTGCACTCAAGTATACTAGTATTTTAAACATTTCTAAATGCCTGAATAATATTTCTTCCTTTACCACAAGCTAACCAGTCTTATTTTTCCCCATCTGCATTGCCAACATCATAAACCATATTTACCAGATCTTTATAGAATGAATAAATGAACACCACCAGTGGCAGATCAAAATCATTCTTTAAAATAAGAGAAGCCATTGATTCAAACAAGGATGTGGGTTATTCAAAATAAGCCACTTCCTTATTTTAACAATAATAAATTCAATTTCCTTGGTGTGTTTTTCTTTAAATAATGAGAAAGTACTTAACATCTAGCAGGAACACAATAAATAATCCAGACAGTGCTGTACAAGGAAATTTTTTATCTTAGCCCATACATAAATATTTTAAAATTTGCAAATGTTCCACAGATTCAGGGTATTTTAAAATCCTTGGTATTAGTGCTTTAATTTAGGAAGAAGTAAAGATTTTGATGATTACATTCAAAGTAGATATCTCTAAGATTCCATCCTTTTATAACGGCAATATACTTTTCTGAGCATTTATTTTCATTATAATCAGGGCACAGTGTGAAATATTTCTGTTCAATGTCTTACTCATAGAATAGTTGGGGAAATACTTGTGCTGATTCTAATGTCTCAAAACTTAAAATTCAGAAAGAAACTACAGCCCTTGCAAGATTTGTCCAACAGCTGATCTTCAAAATGATTCTACAGAGAATTTGACAAAGCGTCAATGTGTAAACCTACCTGTCAAAATGTAATTAAAAGTGTTAGTCAAAGCTAAAGACCAGGTCATTAATAAAAGCATTTTAAGAACGCTAAGACCGACTTTGTTCAGGTTAGCCTATCTCTCTCCCGTTTGTCATACTGTCTTAGGAACAGGCTGCGTGTTCACGCTCCTACCAAGTTTCTGTCTGCTTTACATTTGTGCAGCCCTGGGGACCAAACCAGGGCCTTGCGCATGTGCTCTGTCATCGGGCCACAGCCGCAGACCTTCTACTATGCTTCTAATGAAAGCTTTCTAGTAAGAATTAAGAATAAGGGCTTGGGGTGCAGGCCTGCCTTGCCTCGTCTACTACTTCTGAAAGCAGGGTGCTGAGTTAGCTCCTTGCTACCAGCAAGAATTAAGAATGTCAATCGTATTTTATGTGGACCTTTTAAAAAAAAAATTCATTAAAAGCAATTATAACTAAGGTTTTATAAAAATAAAGCTTTGAGGAAAAATACAGTCAGAGAGCTCAAAGCCACCAGTGAGATAAGCCATAGTCCAATGAAAATAGAAGAGAAAAGGGGTTGGAAAATAACGGAAGATGTATAAGATGTTCCAACTTATTCATAACTAAAGAAAATACGATATAAATGTTTACCTTAGAGATTAAAAATATAAGTTTATTAGCAATATATATGTGGAAAAATGGTACTGCCATACTGTGCTTGGAAATATGCAAACCGATATTAATTTTTAGAAGCACTTTAGGAGTATCACTCAAATTTTTAAAAATATATATTGAAGAAATCTATTATAAGGATCTGTAAAACGTTTATGTAAAATGTACACCCAGTGGTTATAGCAGTTTTGCACTATGAAATAAAGCCTACTATGGCAGTCGATGAAAGACAAATTAGCTAATATGTGGTAAGTGCTGTGAGCACTCTTCAATTTCCCTCTAAAGAGTGATACAGGGAAACAGTCCATGCAGATGTACACTTCTCATAATTACTTACTAATAAATTTTTAAACTTAAGTAAAATATCTTTAGTTTCCAAAACTATTGGCAGCACTTGGCTAAATTAAATAAACAAATATTTTTAGAGCATTCTAAGTCTGAGATTTGTGGAGAAACTAAGAGCATTTTTCATTTTTTATTTTCTGACTTGCCTTAGTCTTCCAAACAGATTTTATAGCATAATTTCTAACATTATATATATTTTCTAAAACAGAAATGACAAATGTCAACAGAGATTACTAATTTGTGCCCTCTCCCCTTTGAAAAGTTGTGCCTAATTTTTTTAAATCTGATATATTATTGTTCACACATATATACAGAAAAGGGGAAATATACAGACATTTAATTAGATAAAATAATATATATATAATAAAATCATAGGTATGTATCTGTGAGTGTTTCAACTTCCCTGACTCATATGCTAGCAAATTATGAAATCATCAAAAAGTCATTTGATTTTTCCATTTAAAGATACCTGTGACTAACATATTCCTCTTTGTCCTAGGGCTCACACTGTACTCATTTTGTTACTGTTTAATGTATTCTCAAGCCCCATCCTTCAATCTAAAGGAGCACTGAAGCAAAATGAATTAAGAATACAGATGTAGAACCAGATTATTCCCTGACTACATATGGGACCTCGAATAAGGTACTTAGTTTACCTCTAATTAGAGTTCTTTTAGGTAAAATAAAGATTTCCTACCTTCAGTTTGCAATTGTGTGTGTGTGTGTGTGTGTGTGCACGCAGTATAACAAATTAATATAAATATGATCCTCTTAAAGGAGTAAATGGCTATACAAAAATCAGCTGCAATCAATGCTTGCTCTTCAAGTGTTTCTTCAAATTCTCTTATTTGTTTATTAGGCCAGGCCAGCCAAATATTGTCACCATCTATGGAGAGTCTAGTTAGCCGTGCAAAGGAACCATCTTCTCCACTTTACATTTGTCATTATCATCCATTATCACCATCAAATACAGGCATAGAAAAAAATGTATCATTTGAGTACTTATTTGTTGTGCACCTAACAATATTCCAAGCTTCTCCTAAGGATCATATTTATCATACTGTTTCATTCATGGAAATTTCATCTTACACTGTATTAATTACTACAAATTTAGCCACTTATAAATGAGATCAGTACCTTCAGAACATCCTAATAAGTGAAATAAATAGGTCACAGATGTGTAAATATCATATGTTTTCTCTGGTATGAGAAAATGAAGATGTAAATGAGTTCAGTATAAATAGTTGATATTGTGAAATAGAAAATATTTAAAAGGAAAGAGGGTGTTGAAGTAAATAATGAGGGGAAAAAGAATGTGATAGTAATAAAAAAGGAAACAAAGCTTATGTATACAGGGGATGGGAGGTTGCGTGGCAGGGTGGGAAGGGAAAATGAGAATCAAGTCATGTCATACTCTGGTACAAACTCTCAATGTTGAATGTGATGCCAATGTGTATTCATAATGTACCAATAAAGATTTGAATTTAAAAAAAAGAATTACAGGTGTAACTGAAAAAGTGAGCACTAGATAGTAATATGACACTTTTCATAATTTGTGCATTCATAATGCACCAATAAAGATTTGAATTTTAAAAGAAATTACAGGTGTAATTGCAAAAGTGAGCACTAGATAGTAATATGACATTTTTCACATGTGACCAAATTCACGTGGTTCAATATTTAAAGGCTCAAGATGTATTGGAGATTGTAACTAATCAAGGATATGTGTTCCATCCACAAAGGGAATCCACTTTTCATCTCTACTGAGTTCTAGTTTTGAAGGAATGACAATTTGATATGGTTAAATTTCTATTTTTTCCAATGTTATGTGTTGACTCATTTTTATTTAAAAATTGCATTCGCATTAAACATCAGTTTCTTTTGCTTATTGAGTAGTAAAAATAATAACCATATTTCTAGTGACTTTTTTTTTTTTACAAACAGCTCAGGATCTTTGTTGGAAATGGAGCACAGTCTACATCAGCAAGGAGGAGCTATTGGGCAATCATCACTGAAAGACACTCAGCCCTTACACATGTTTAGCCACCTCTTATCAACACTCTCAGGAATGCAGATCTCCCCAGTGTGAACTCTACACCTAGTTCAACATTTTCTCTTTTCAGATTATTTGTTGAATCCTCTTCTCTCCATGTGTGGGCAGCATTTGAATTCAGAAGAAGACATAAATGAAAGATATCCATTCATTGCTTTGATAATACTGAAGAAAATGATGTCAGAAATGGAAAGACCCAATAGAAACATAATTAGATAAAGAAGGATGCAGAGCTGGACCAGGAGGACAGGAACAGAAATGTTCTAAAGAAATATGAAGCAAAGGAATAGCTAGCTACATCTTGGTGACAAAAACCCTAAAAGATAATGCAGAAATGAAGAGCAAGTTTAAATTCACCTGTGGCATGCAATTTATCCACATCCAGTGATTTCAACAGGTACCACATTGTACCCATTAGGAGATTTATTTTAACTTATAAAACTCAAACTAATTTATCAAATCACAAAACTGAAAGGTCCAAGAGGGTATATTGGGCTTAAGACATAGCAGGAATTCAGAAGCATCTTTTCATCACCTCGTTCTGCCATCTGGTTTTCTGGATTCAATTGCTAGGCACAGTATCCAGCTTTCCCCAGAGATAGAAAGATGTTCAATCTTGACCTCTACAAAAGGAAAAGAAAAACAAGACTTTTTCCCAGGATTTTCAACAAGTAACTCGTTATGTTTTGCTGGCCCTGATTGGGTGCAAACCTGAGCAAGAACTGCGACTACAGGAGTTTGACGGTCACGTTACAGCTCGTGATGACAAAGAAAATGACTGAGAAAGACTGTGCCCTCTCAGCTTCCAAATTTCATGAAAAAGCCCCTCACCAAGGGGGCTGTATTAGCTTCCAGTGGCTGCTGTAACAAATACAAACATGCATAATGAATATCAGCGGTGCTGAATTTCAAGAACAGTATGTGTTGTGTGAAGCCACCATGTTTCCATTTTTTGGAAATTAAGAAGAGAAGAGGACAGACAGCTAGAAGATGGGAAAAGTGTGCTGAGAAGACTACACAGAGTTTCACTCATACAATTAAACTCTGTACTTAAAAGGGTACAGAAGTGAGAATAATTAAGAAAAAGAGAAGGTTCAGAGGACATATCCTTTACACACAACACAGTAAAGCAGAGTAAAACAAAATCTCACAGGTTTACATCCAAAGCAGAACATCAGTTTTCCTTCCCTGAGTCCAGTAAACATTTCCATAAAATGACACCGTAACAATGAAATATTCTTCCATAGTTAAAATTTGATATTCACTATGCTCAAAATTTAACAGGCAGGGAGAAATGCCAAAACACAGTGCAATCATTTAAATAAGTCATATTAAAAATTATAAGAGACCATTATTTTTTCATTTTGAGAATGATGTTTTGGATCCATAATACTTTCAGAGGAAAGTTAAAGCAAAGATCAAAATAGAGAAGAAATTAAACTAGTAGGATTATACACTTTTGCTTGAATAAGTGATACAACCAAAAGATGTGCTATCAAATTCTATTTATTCATAAAATTTATAAAGGAAAATGTAGACTTAATAGGTAAAAACTTGGGATTTTTTTTGCAACTTTTTGCATAAAAAAAATTCAGGGCCAGTCTAATTTGAAAGATTTTAGTTGACAGAAATGAACTTTGCACAACTTGGAATTAATAGAAATAATACCTTTTTTTTAAAATTTGAGACAGGGTCTCACTTGTACTTCAGGCTGGCCCTGAGCTCACTTATGTAGCCCACATGAGCTTCAGACTCACAAAAATCCTCCTGCCTCTGCCTCCCAAATGCTGGGATTACAGGTGTGAGCCACCACACATGGTACTGTGGTTTGTGGTACTGATTGTTGGTGGGCATGAGTCACCACACTTGGCATTCTATGTGGTTGCCTGGGATCGAACCCAGACCCTTGCATTTGTAAGACAGGTGCTGGAACCACTGAGCTAAATCTCCAGCCCTAGTGATACCTTCTAAAATTAGATTTCAATAAGTTTAGAGAAGTATAAAAAGAAGTTATGCTTACTTCAGTAATAATTGATAAATATAAGTTACTTGTAAGCCCAAGTAGAACTTAAATTTAACAAACAAATTTTTAAATTATGAACTGCAGAATGTTTAAGTAAAAGTGGCATATGAAAATTTTTTTTTAATTATCTTTATTGGTACATTAAATATACACATCATGATTGCACTCCATAATGGGGATTTGTACCAGTATAAGACACAAATTAATTCTCATTTTTTCCCATAGCCCCACCCACCCTACCACCCCCCCATATATATAAAATTTGTTTCCTTACTTTTTTGTTACAATCTCAACATTGTCCCCTTTCATCTTATTTTACATTGAGCATTTTCTATTTCACAATATATAACATACAATGCTAGGACTCATTTACATCTTCATTTTCTCATACCAGAGAAAAG
>PVIR01005977.1:0-69307 GCA_004026965.1 Petromus typicus
ACGAGGCTCTGCCTCATCACAGAGCCAAAACAATGGGGCCAATTTACCATGAACTGCGGTTTCCAAAAATGTAACCCAAAATAAAGCTTTTCTATCTATAAGTTCACTGTTTTAAGCATTTGTGTATAAATGATGGAAAGTTTTCTCGCACCCTTGGACATGGACTATGATAAGCTCGACTTTTATTCTAAGAGTAGTGATAAGCCACTGATTTTAAGCAGCCAGGCACATGTTGGAATATGTTTTCACAAACCTTTCCACCAATGTTTACAGAACTGCCTATGGCAAGTAGGCAGAATTTATGATATGAAATGGCGATTGGTGGATGTGTCATGATAAGTGAAGAAAATCTTGAGACTTCACTCAGTCTCCTGCAATTTTGCTTTTTTCCAATCTTGTAAAATAGGACTAGTATCATATATTTCACAGTCCTATTGAAATGATTATCTGTAGCTATGTAAGTAAAGCACTGATAAAACAGTGTACTGCAGGATAGAGGCCTAAAAATTAGCAAATTACATGCTACATTTTCTTCCACTAATATTTTGTGAATATAATTACAGTATATCTTTCTGTCCTGAAAAAAACCAATCGAATCCTTACTGGTCAGCTCCGTGTCTCTGTCCATTGCTCTCAAAGCTACGCTGTCATCCAGACTGAAACCAGTGGGAAGTGACTACACAGGATTTAAGAACTGCCCCTGGGTAGACTGCTTTGAGATAGCATGTGCCACTTGTTTGCATTCAGAAACCAGAATCTCACATCCAGGAAAGAAGAGTCATTTCATGCTGTACTGTTTTTCCCTTAGGCTTGTGAAAATACTAATTCTCCACTGTTGTGTAATTATTTCATAAGAAAGATTGGTAAATTAAACTTTGTATGGGGAGAAATTAATACCTAAATGTCAGCAATATGTTACACAGTAGGTTTCCCCCAAGAATGTTTGACCTTTTAATAAATATAAACCTGTACACTTTCTGTTTAAATTTTAATTCCACAAAACCATAATCAGACTCTGAGATTCTTTGCTGTGTAATAGCCTTAGGCTCACAATGAAAGGCTTACCAATTTCTCCCAGACATGCTTGATTTACTTTCTAAATTCTCTGCAGCAACAGATGTCTTCAGTAATTTTCTCCATATTTATTTATTCATTACTGCAATCCTGGTTCCACTTATACGTTCTTTCTGAGGGTTGGTAATATGATCCATCGTGTTGCCCAAATCAATAAAGCTTCAGATAGTAAATGGATATAATAAGTGTTATATTATTTGACTTGATAAAGATTGGAGGCTAGAAGGTAGATTTATAGAGATTATGCCATCTAAAAAATGGAAAGAAAAATGGCAACTCAAAAATATGTAAAATATCATCAAATAGATGTATATATAAAAAGTGCTGCAGAAGGAGAGAAAAAGCAGATAACAATGTTTAAAAAATAATGCCTGAAAAATGTTGCATCAGGGTAAAAAAAGAAAAGTTTATGTGCACATCCAAAACAGTCAATAAAATCCAGGTAGGATATATGCAGAGATCCACACCCAGATACATCATGATAAAGTTGCTGAAAGTCAAAGGAAAAGGGAAAAATTGAAAACACAGGAGAAACATGATTCATAATGTGCAAAGGGCCTCCTTAGGATTAACAACTTTCATTTAAAGCTATAGAAGTCAGAAGATGATAGGATAATGTAAAGATTAATCATGATCTTTCAACTTCCTGGATTAAGAAATGCACACTCTGGGTGTGTCTGGATTTGCACCACAGAGGTGTGACCTTGGCTACCATGTCTGATGGCTTCTGGACCCTTCCTCTCTGCCACTCTTCCCCTGTTCCATTTCCTGGATGCCATGAGCTAAATATCTGTACTCCACCACACCTTTGAGCATGTTGTTTTTGCCTTGGAGTCAAAGGACCATGAACTGGATCCCCTGAAGCTGTGAGGCAAATTAAACCTCTCTGTAAGTGTTGAGGTGTGGTATCAGGTCACAATGATAGAAAAGCTGACCAGTGTGGATGGTAAATCCAAAGTGCCAATGGAAGTGAGAAGCTCCTAACCAAGGACATTGCTTCCAGCAAAAACTTTTTTTAAAAATTATGGTCATCTTAAGATCTTATGGAGCAAATTAAAAATAGAAATTCATTGACATCACATCCATCTTACAACAAATGTTAAAAGAAATTTCTTCATGCTAAAATGAATGACACCAGAAAAAAATTTCAGTGATACAAAAAACTATATAAAAGAGAAAATGAATGAGCTATAGTATTTACTTAGTAATTATAAAATAACCTAAGCATATTAATTATCTTTTTTTCTTATCTAATTTACCAAGAAATGATGTTTAAAATTTTTTAAATTATAGTATTGTTGCATCTATTACACAAATAAATATATTAGGCAATTAAAGTACAGAGTAGGCAGAAAAGCACAAACTTGTTTCAGAGTAAGAAAATTATACTTTATGATAACTCAAATTTACTGGAAAATGACAATATAATAGTTAATATAACAAACTCTATAAATATATATCTGCTATTTTTTCTCTACCATAGCTTCTTCTAAACATACAAAATTATGTAGAGAAATAAATACAAAATTAGTGCATAGGTTGCTCTAATATATAGATATAATGTGTATAACAATATTACAAAAAAGAATAAGTGAGGCACACATCTGTAATTCCAGCACTTGGGAGGCCAGACAAGTGGATTGCCACAAGTTTAAGACCAACCTGGGCTGGGCTGGGGATATATCTCAATGGTTCCGGCACCTGTCTTGAAAGCACAAAGGCCCGGGTTCGATCCACGGTCACCACATAACAGTACTGGGCATGAACACTCACCCCAGCAGCAATCAGTACCACATACCACAGTGCCGGGCATGGTGGCTCACGCCTGTAATCCCAGCACTTGGGAGGCAGAGGCAGGAGGATTGCTGTGATGTGAGTTTGAGGCTGAGCTCAGAGCCAGCCTGAACTACAAAGAGAGACCCTGTCTCAAAAAAAAAAGACCAACCTTTTGGTCTACGTAATGGGATCCATCTTACCCTGAAATGTGAGAAACAAAACTATCATTACTGTAAAAGATACAATTACTTAAGCAACCCAAACTCCACTAAAATATATAAGAAAATTATAAAAACTCATAAGGCTTTAGACATTGTCTAATAAAAATATCAACTGCATCTTAATAGCAAAAAAATAGAAAATTCAATTTTAAATCAAGCAGCATTTATCAGAGCAACATAGAATAAGAAAACTGGGATAAATCTAATGTAGAACGTGTAAGACCTTTCAGAAGGAAACTGCAAAATTTTATTAAAGGACCATTAAAATTATCAAATAAACAAAGAGGCTAAGTCCATAGGTAGAAAACCTTAGTGCTGTTAAGATATGGGTTTTCAGTTACTGAGTTCAATGATGCAAGCTACTTTTTCATAAATTTTAATAGTTCTGAACTGCATATCAAACAGCATAGAGATGGGATTAGTAAGATATACCTAAGAAGAAAAACGATGGAGAAAATTTCAATAACAGTAAGATATCTTTTAAAAGTATAATTGCAAAGAAAATCAGTTATGTATGCAGAAAGCCATGTAGAAATAGAATATATGAAAGTAATTACCTCAGAATCCATGCACACAGACCTAGGCTGATATCCAGCGAGCTTCTGACATTTAAAAACTGGAAATCAGTAAAGATATTTTTTATAAATGATACTAAGAATTATTTATATGAAGAAATAAAACTGGACTCCTACTTTATACTTATACAGTCATTGCTTTTATCAGAAATCTAGTATTTATATGCTTAAGTCTTTTTATACCCAGGACTATTAAAATCATAGCTTAAAAAATTATTCTTACTTTCCAGATGATAAAACTGGGACACAGAAAAGATAAGTTACTGGTCCAACTTGAAATTTATACAGAGGAAATTTCCCAGAATAATAGAAATAGCTGGGATTCAAAACCAGGTAGTTTGATTTAAATATTCTTGCTTTTAACTATTACTCAAATTGGTCCCTATTAATCATAGATAGTTTAGGGCGAGGGATGTAGCTCAGCAGCACAGCACTTGCCTGGGAAGCACAGGACTCTGAGTTAGATTTCCAGTGCAAAAACATATAAGTAGACAGTTTAAACTGTTCAGCAATTAGAAAAATAATCACTAAAAACCCTCTTGATCCTAAGATAGCAAACCATTTCTAAACAACATGCAAACAGCAAGCCCCATGAAAGACAGATCAATTTATCACTCATAAACTTTATCAGAAACACTTAAAAGACAGAAATTTGAACCACAGACTAAATGATGCTGGGAGCATTTATAACCAACGAACAGATCACAGTCAGAATTTGTTAAAAAATTCAGACAACAATGAAAACCTTTTTTGAATAATTAAAACACTATTTCAGTTAACAAAAGATACAACAAGCATTTCTTATACAAACATTTATTTCATGAAAAATCAAGAATTTCCAAAGACTCAAGTGTATCCCCACTCATTCAGAGTGAGGAAAACTCAAAATACAAACAAGATTAGTTCCTATACTCAACCCACTGAATTGACAAAACTAAAGATGTTTAATATCGTATACTGACAAGACTGTAGAGTGACAAAATCTCAATATACTTCTCCTCAGGAAATAATTCTAACCAACTGCTTTAGGTACCATTTGCATTACTCAATACACAGTGAGGAAAATACATATATTTGTTTCCACAATAGTTCCACTCCTGAGCCATATACAAGAGCCATATAATTTGTGGTTACAAATAGTGCTGCCCAATAATATTTGTAACCACAAATTATACACACACATACACAGATAAATATATTTTCAAGAATGGCACAAAAATATAAATTTAGATGTGTTTGTTCAATTACATATCATCTAGCCTTAAAAATAAAGAAAAAGGGGAGGGGGCCGGGGAGTTAGCCCAGTGGTTCTGGCACCTGTCTTGCAAGCTCAAGGGCCCAGGTTCGATCCCCAGTAACCACATACCATACTGGGCGTGGAGACTCACGCCCAGCAGCAACCAGTATCACATACCACAATGCTGGATGTGGTGGCTCACGCCTGTAATCCCAGCACTTGGGAGGCAGAGGCAGGAGGATTGCTGTGATGTGAGTTTGAGGCTGAGCTCTGGGCCAGCCTGAACCACAAAGTGAGACCCTGTCTAAAGAAAAACAAAAACAAAATAATAATAAAATAAATAAAAAAGGAAACAAAGTGTATGTATATAGTGGGAGGGGGTTGCAGGCAGGGGGTGAAGGGGAAAAAATGAGAATCAAGTCATGCAATATTCTGATAGAAACTCTCAATGTTGAATGCGATGATGATGTATACTCAATGTACCAATAAAGATTTGAATTAAAAAATAATTAAATAGATCTATATATTAACATGGTGTGTTAGTCTGAATTTAATAAAATGAAACCAACCATAAAAGAACATAAGATTGCATTTGATACAGGTTAAAAATGAGTGAAACAAAACAATGTATTAGAGATATAGACCAATATGACCAAACTACGTAGAAATGAATAGAACAAGAAAAGAAAATGACATTGGTGTTCAGGCTTGGAGGAGGGCACAGTGACCTCTGAGGTGCTCATGGTGGTCTTTCTTAAATTGCATGTTGAGTGCCAGCATAATTGTTTTACTGTTATACTCCACACTATACATATATGGGAAATAAAATGAATTAGGAATGATGCAAAGAAAACCTTGGCACCCACCTTCAGTATTTGGGAGACAGAGGCCGTGAACCCACATACTGTTTTTCCTCTCTGACATAGCTGGAAATAGGGATACTTTTATTTCTGTCTTGTTTTTACTAATCAAATATTGGTTTTGAATTTTAAGGTTAAATTAAAAATGATTATTCAGCGGAATCTTAATGCTCAAGGTGAACTGCTGAGTTTCCTTCAGTGGGTGAATGGATGAACAGTGGCTCAGCTATAGGAAATATTACTAAACTTTACAAGGCATTCATTGCTAAGTACTAATATGTTCATCA
The DNA here is from genome assembly GCA_004026965.1 of Petromus typicus. Taxonomy (NCBI): domain Eukaryota; kingdom Metazoa; phylum Chordata; class Mammalia; order Rodentia; family Petromuridae; genus Petromus; species Petromus typicus. The sequence goes on from PVIR01005977.1 coordinate 6,031, forward strand.
ATTCAGGAAGGCATACTGAGTAAAAAAAATCTAGTCTCCAACGGTTACAAAATATTGCATGACTCCATTTTTAGGACCTCCTCATAGGATGGGCGATTACAATAGTGGCTTCATAAACCTATTCTTGAGAAATTGCATAACCATACACACTCCTACAAATAATCATGTCACTCTTTTGTGTACTGGAAGGATTGGAGGGATGAGGAAGGAAGGTAGGAAGAGAAGGGAAGAGAGGGGAGGGGAGGAAGTGGGAGAGAGGAAGGGAGGGAGGTACTTAAGTATCTTTCAGTGCAATATGATGTCCTAGACTGGGCCCATTAAAGAACAAGAGAACAAAACAAAACAAAATTTTGATGATATCCCGACAAAGTTTGCATTTTCATGAACAGTAACATACTGACTTGAGTTTCTTAGTTTTAATAAACATGCTACACTAACAAAAGGTGTGAACAGTAGGAAAAAAGGTAAGAAAATATAAAATGTTTTCATATTACTTTTGTAATAGTTGGTAAACTTGAAATTATTCCACCACACATTTAGTCACATAAAATACAAGGACAAGTCTTTTTTTCTTTTTCTTTCTTTCCTTCTTTTTTTTTTTTGATGCTATTATGTTTTTTTTTAATTTTTTAATCTTTATTGGTACATTACATATATGCATCATGATTGCACTCCATAATGGGGATTTGTACCAGTATAAAACACAATTTAATTCTCATTTTTTCCCATAGCCCTACCCCCCATATACATAAAATTTGTTTCCTTACTTTTTTGTTACAATCTCATGTCTTTTTTTCTTAATTCAGTCTTTATTGGTACATTATATGTACACATCATGGGTCACACTCAACATTGAGAATTTGTACCAGTATGTGACATAACTTAGTTCTTATTTTTTCTATTCCCCTACCCAAGTTACAACCCTCTGCCCCTATATACGCAAGCTTTGCTTCCTCTCTTCACCGTCACATTTCCCCCTCCTTACTTACCCCTACACCCTATTGCCTTTTAAATATTTTCTATTTCATAATATCTACTATATACCCTAGAATTCATTTACCTCTTCAGTTTCTCATAATGGAGAAAAGATAGGATTTTACACATCTGTGACCTATTTTTTTTTATTGAACTCTTTATTGGTACATTACATATACACATCATGACTGCACTCCACAATGGGGAATTGTGCCAGTATAAGACACAACTTAATTCTCATTTTTTCCCATAGCCCTACTCACCCTACCACCCTCCTATGTACATAAACTTTGTTTCCTTTCTTTTTTGTTATAATCTCATTATTTTCCTCCCTTTACCCTATTTCACTTTGAGTATTTTCTATTTCACAATATATAACATACAATTCTAGAACTCATTTACATCTTTATTTTCTCATACCAGAGAAAAGATGCAATATTTACCTATTTGTGACCTATTTATTTCACTTATGAAGATATCCTCAAGGTATGTCCATTTAAGTATAAATGATTCAAGCATCATTTTTTATGGCAGAGTAATACTCCAGCCTGTAGAAAAACCACAGCTTTTTTATTCAGTCTCCATGGACATATGGGTTGTTTCCAAGATTTAGCAATCACAAACTGAGCTGCTATAAATGGGTGCACATATGTCACTGTGATATAAGTCTTTTAATTCTTGTGTGTATATACCTAGCAGAGTGATGACCAGGTCAAATGGGACCTCCAATCCTAGCTTTTTGAGGAATTCCCAAACTGATCTCCACAGGGGTTGTACGAGTCTACCATCCCACCAACAGTGGAGAAGGGTTCCTTCTTCTCCGCAGCCTCACCAACATTTGTTGTTGGCTAATTCTGAAATGGCAGCCATTCTTTGTGGAGTGAGATGAAATCTCAGTGTTGTTTTCATCTGCATCTCTCAAATGACTAATGATGTTGAGCATTTCTTCATATGCTTCTTAGCTGCTCTTACTTCTTCCTTTGAAAAATATCTGTTCATTTCAGATGCCCATTTTTGAATTGGGTCTTTAAATTTGGGTGGGCTGAGTTTTTTGAGCGCTTTATATGCGTTTGTGACCCATTTATTTCATTTACGAAGATGTCCTCAAGGTATATCACAAGGACAAATCTTCATAAATTTTTGTTCTAAAAAGTAATAGGCAAGACACAGTTTGTACATCCATATGTGTTTCCAGAACAATGCACAAAACCCCACTGGTATAGAGAAAGAGGAGATGAGTCTCAAGAGAACAAGAGAATGAGAGATTTTTAATCATTAAAAATTGTATGTGCTAATTTTGTACTATGCTTTTTTATATACTTACCAGGTGTGGAATTGATTGCCAAGGGCAATGTCTCTTTTACACAGCCTGATTGCCTGGGGGAAAATTTCTCATGAACTGATCAGGCAATAGCCCCAGGCTCATTTCAGATGGGTTCCTCAGGTCCACACACCAGTCCTGCTGTTCATAATTAATCTTCCATTCCTTCAATGCTGGCAACGTCTAATCATCAAAACCTGTACTATCACTGCCAAGGGCCAGTCCAGAGCACCTGGGCTGCAGGGATGGAACTCACCTGGGATGGTCCCACTGAGTTACAATTTGAGGACCCTGTGAGACTCTGCCTTATCATAAGATAATGACTCTCTGTCTTTGCAAAGGGCACTTTGTCATTGAACAGCAAGTCACTAATCCCCTTCTCTTCTGACTACCATGGTGTCTTCCTGCAGGATTCCCACAAACAGCTTTTCACAAACAGTCTTTCCTTCAGAAGATGGGGAGAGCAGAATTCTCTCCCACTGTGAAAATTGCTTCCTATCTTTCCAGAATCTATGATAAAAATTCATAGTTGAAAATCACCTTGGAAAAAGAAGAGAGAAAAAATTACTGATAGTCATCATCTAAAGTGGTTTTATGATTCGTTTTTTTAAATCTTCATTTTTGACAGAGCCAACCTCAAGTTTCAAGTGCTCCCAATAGCCTTTAACTGCCTTATCTCTGAAAGTACTATCTAAATGAGGCATTTCCTCACTGCCTGTGGAGCAGCCGGGACCCAGTACTACTGTGGGAATTTATTGCATAGCTCCCAAGACTTTCACATCAGAAGACCAGAGAACCAGCCTTCATGTCTAATATTACATGTGTTTTCATGGTTTTGTCTCCAGGGGCTGCTGCCTGGAGCTGAGCTGGCCGTGCATGGACAAGCCTCAAGGTAAGAGCCTTCGCAAAGGTCAGAGTATGTACAGCACCTCTGGAGCTGTGTAAAGACAGCTTTTTACCTGTGTTACTGCCTGAGAACAAATAGTGAATCAATTTATAATTGTGGTGTCTGTATCTTGCTTCATATTGTGAATGATACAAAATGTCCACATCCTCAATTCAGAAGCACCTACAAAGACAGAGCTAGTCAGAGAGAAACAGATCCTGTTTCCACAGCTCAGATGAAAATGGAAGGCACTACATGATTTCCTGTCAGTACATTCCTTACACCCTTAGTATCTTTCAAAGATTATACATCTGAGAAAGCCAGGAATATAGGTCAGTGGTGCTGTACCTGCCCGGCAAGTGCAACATCCTCCATCCCACGTACCACACACAAAAAAATGACATGTCCATGAAAGGATGAAAGATATTTTCACTCTGCTTTAGGGGTTCTAGGTAAAAGCTATTCACTAACTATATTTTTGCTAATCCTCTACTCATGAAAAAAGGAAAATCACTCGATGGTGACAAAACAGACTTTTCCCAAAACCTCTGGGACACTGGAAGCTGCACAAAGCAGAGATTTAGGTAGGATTAAAGACAACTGTGAAAAGTTAGTATGACCCACTAGTGGACCAGGACTCTCACTGGATTATGCTCAGAGGTATTTGTTGCAAAAGGAGTGTGTAACTATCATATCTTTTCTCTGATATGAGAAAATAAAGATGTAAATGAGTTCTAGAATTGTATGTTATATATTGTGAAATAGAAAATAGTCAAAGTGAAATAGGGTAAAGGCGGAAAAAGAATGAGATTATAAAAAAAAGAAAGGAAACAAAGTTTATGTATATAGGGGGTGGAGGTGGTAGGGTGAGTAAGGGTATTGGAAAACATGAGAATTAAGTTGTGTCATATACTGGTACAAATTCTCATTATGGAGTGCACTCATGATGTGTATATGTAATGTATGAATAGAGATTTAAATATTTTTAAAAAGGAGGAACTCTTAAAAAGATTTACAGCAGACCTTCCTAACCACAGATTTTGCAGCCACAGAATCATCCACCGATGGTTCTAAAAGGAGGTGGGGAGAACAGAAAGAATTAAGAGGCATTACGCACATGCCCCAACTTCACATCATGAAAGTGATCACTACGTCCAGCAAATATGTACTAATACAAATTTTTTAATTAAATAAGAAAGATACCAAACTAAAAATTCTTTGGAAAAAGAATGTGTCTATCCTAAACATATACTGATTTTTTTCTTTATCGCTATCCCCTAAACAACATAGTAGAACAACTACATATGTGGCATTTACATTGTGTTAAGTATTGTATGTAATATAGATATTATTTTAAAGTATATAAGAAGGTTGTAGAGGTTCTATGCAAGTTCTATACCTCTCACGTAAAGAACTTGAGCAGCCTCAGGTGTGATTTTGGCAGTCATCCAAAATACCGAGGGACAACTGAGAAGCAAACAGAGACACAGGGATACAGAAGCATGCAGAGATACAGAGAAAGGAGAGACACAGAGGGCCGGGGAGTTATCTCAGTTGTTCCTGCACCTGTCTTGCAAGCGCAAGGACCAGGGTTCGATCCCCGGTAACCACATACCATACTGGGCATAGACTCATGCCAGCAGCAACCAGTACCACATACAACAGTGCCGGGCATGGTGGGTCACGCCTGTAATCCCAGCACTCGGGAGGCAGAGGCAGGAGAATTGCTATGATGTGAGCTTGAGGCTGAGCTCAGGGCCAGCCTGAACCACAAACCGAGACCCTGTCTCAAAAAACCTAAAAAAAAAAAAAAAAAGAAAGAAAAGAAAAGAGAGACACAGAAAACAGTGATGAAGGCCAGAAGATCTTGAAAAAAATGAAGAAGAATTGATCATTAGCAGCTTATTTGAGAAAAAAACAAAAAGCCAGGCTACCCCTGAAGGTACGAATTTAAACTGAAGCCCAAAAGGATCTTGAGACTTAAGAGAAAAAGAACAATGTATATTTAGTCACAGCAGGCAGTTCAGATAGGTTCCAGGTAATTTAGGCTGAATATCATCAATGGAAAGTTACTAAGCAGTTGGAGACACAGTATCAAAATGTGTATACTAAGACCATGACCTTGAATGCTCATGGTTTCTATATGGAAGGACAGGATTGTGCTCCTAAGAGATAATATGAGCCAATATATTAGGAAGATGGGCTTTTCACACCCAGACAGATAGCGTGTACCCTTTATCTCCTGGTGCCAGAGGATACCGTCAGAAAAGAGACGTTCCTTAAGGAAATAATTTTAAAAGGAGGAGATCTTGGAATGAGTCTTTCATTCTTTGTCTTAGCTACTTTTCTCACCACTGAGACAAAATACCCAACACCAAAAGTTAAAAGAAGTTAAAAGAGTTAAAAGTTAAAAGAAGAAGGGTTTATTTTAGCTCACTGTTTGTAGAGCTTTCAGTCCTCAACTGAATGGCTCCCAGGAGGGGTCTTGTAATGGGGCCATCACTGAGGAGAAACAGCCCATGGCAGGCAGAAGGCAGCAAGCAAACAACAAACAACAACCCTTTTTCTTTCCCTTATATTACATCCTTACTCTTGAGTAACACCCCACCCAGTGTGGGCACCTCCTCCCCAGAACTCTGCCAAACCAAACCATCTAATTTAGTAACCACACACCCCCGATCCAAGCATCATACGCTCCAGATCAGCCACCTCCAGAAAGCCTCACCTATGACCACATGAGGCTTCAGGGGAAACATCTAAACCAAATTCTTTGTAAAGGTGACAATGGAAGTTGCTTAGAGATATAGCAACAAATCTCTATAATGAGGAGGTCTCCCATTGTCTATTGTCTTTTCCAGAACTATCCAATCACAATAATGTTTGGAACAGCTTCAAAGAGCTTCCTAACCTCTGGTGCACATGGGCACCATGTGCATTTTTAGGTGAGATAACTCTCTTTTTAAATTTCACAGAAACCAAACAAGAATGCAAAAACAGTAGGTATTTCCTCTACCTGTAAAGAAAAATGCTGTGAAGCTTTATGTTAAAAACTAACATAGAGCTGGAGACCTGTTTGAGAGCAACTCTCAACACATCCAGATTTACAAGCAAGTCTACAGATCTGCACAGTTAAGTGGGACTTTAAAGAAGATTAAAGGAGTGAGAAGCAGGTCAGAGAAGTAGGCAGAGATTCAGTTAGGCTGAGTTCTGGAAGGCCAAGGAGAAGAGGGCTTCAGAAGTTGGTCCAGAGTGACAGATCTAACTCTTGCTGTAGAGTGATTGAAAAGACCTGTGCCATGGTAGTCTCTGGAAATGTCATATATCCAGCCATAATATTTTCCAGTTTCAGGAAAATACGTACAGAGAGCCTAAATAAGTCCTTAATATATATCTTTATGTAAGATATGTTTATCTTTTTATATAAAGATATATATACTTTTAATATATATGTTTATATTATCTTTATATCTTTACTTTAAATAAAGTTTGTGCTTCTCTAATCCTTTAACAGAGTGAGCTCTTTCACTTGAATCTTTAAAAAAAGTATTGATTTGGGCTGGGGATTTACCTCAGTGGTTCCAGCGCTTGCCTTACAAGTGCAAAAGCAGGTTCGATCTCTGGTAACCACATACAGCAATACTGGGCATGGAGACGCACACCCACTAATAATCAGAACCACATACCACAGTGCCGGGCATGGTGACTCATGCCTGTAGGCCCAGCACTCAGGAGGCAGTGGCAGGGGAATTGCTGAGTTGGAGGCTGAGTTCAGGACCAGCCTGAACTACAAAGTGAGTCCCTGCCTCAAAAAAAGTAAAAATAAAAATAAAATTTAAATTAAAATATTTTTTAAATTTTTAAAAAAAGGATTGATTTTCCAAATGGACATCCAGACAATGATTGAGAATGTAAACCTTGGTAGGAGATGGACAGCAGAGACCTGTGGGACCCATGTTGCACAAATATCTAGTCCAACCATTGCACTCACTTTATATAAGCCTCATTTTAGGAAATGGAGAAAAAATGTGATAGGACTTACATGGCAATGCAAGGTACATTTAAGCAAGGGTCAATCAGAAAAGCAAGGTGTATGACTGCCGTTGGACCTTCTGGTTTAACCGACCTGAAGGAGCAGGGGGAGGGGAAAACAGAAGTGGAAGTACAAGGAGAAAAAAACTGTCTGGAGGGAAAAACATAAATGGACAAACTTACTTTTCCTCTGCTTTTGACCAAAGGAGTGCAGAGCCCATTAAGCCAAAGATTTCCCTGCACAAATGAAAGCAAAATCTCTCCTTCAAATTATTCATATTTCAGAAGGGAACAGCTTATTTCTCAATGACACTTTGCCCCAGACGGGGTGGTAAAGCCACTGACTGGCAGCATGCATTATTCATTGGCTCAGCAAAGAGCATGATCATCCCTTCTATTGTTAATGGCCTGTAAATAGTTGCTTTTGACAAGACCATTTAACAGTAGCAAGAAAGGGAATTGGAGAAAGGAGGAGAACCGAAACTTGAAATAACAGGGCTAGGGAATAATTTGGAGCTTACTTACAGGTCAAATGAGAGCTGGGCCTAGAAAGATCTTCCAGTCTAACACTAGCAATCAGGGGTCCAAGTGTCCTTGAAGAACTCAGGGGAGAGAATCCAGCTATGGAGTAGAAGAAGAGGATCTGTGTAGTGATGCCTTGAGACATGCTGTGATTTGATCTTAAATGTCCCTCAGCAGCCTATACCCATCTCAGAGTGAGCAGGGAAGGTACAAGGAGACGTGCTTGAGAGACAAGCATAGGGTTTGGGGGCTGAATAAATTATGCTTTATGTCTAGATATTTATTAAGTACTTATTTAGGCTCTATGTACATGTTTTCCTGAAAGTGGAAAATACTATGGCTGGATAGATGACATTTCCAGGTGGCATAAAAAGACCTGATAAAAAGGTAGAGAAGAAGCCAGCATTTTGCCAGCCACTCCCAGTGTCAGAGTGTTGGAATGGAACTCTTCACAATACTCCTGCCTATCGGTGGCAGGACCTCCAATCCCAGTCCTTCCTCATTCTTTCTGGAAATCTCCAGACTGTTGCACATTACTCAAAAATTACTCTACTCTGTTCTTCCATGAGCCTTCAGTGATGTTGCTTTCTGAGAATTGGATTTATAAATGGACATACCTTGAGGATATCCTCATAAGTGAAATAAATAGGGCACAGATAGGTACATATTGCATCTTTTCTCTAGTATGAGAAAATAAAGTTGTAATGAGTCCTAGCATTGTATGTTATATATTGTGAAATAGAAAATGCTCAATGTAAAATACGGTGAAAGGGGAAAATGTTGAGATTGTAACAAAAAAGTAAGGAAACAAATTTTATGTATATGGGGGGTGGTAGGGTGGGTAGGGCTATGGGAAAAAATAAGAATTAAGTTGTGTCTTATACTGGTACAAATCCCCATTATGGAGTGCAATCATGATGTGTATATTTAATGTACTAATAAAGATTTTTAAAAAAAGAAGAATTGGATTTATCCTTGAGGAAATGACTCCCATCCTAACAGTGCCACCCTCTTTGGGCCTCCCAAAGCCATCAACGTAAAAGCTGATTCCTTCTCTTTCTTTCTCATCAGACCAAAGGAAAAATACATTTCAAGAAGAAAAAATACCTCCTTACCAACTCCAGGTCATACTGTATCCCTACCAGAGTGGGTCTCAGTCACATGAGGTGTGAAAAGTTGGTCAATTTTCTCTTGTTTATCATGCCTTCCCCCAAAGAGCTAAACCTCTGTCCAAGGAGGTCTGGACACGGCACCCAGGCCTCTGGACATCCCATCCCTCCCTCTTCCTGGTCCCTATATCTTTGCCTCCCGGCACGTAGGAGTCAAACTTCTTGGAGGGCTTTGGCTCCCCACCCCTCCACACACACCGTATGAAGCCTTCCATGCATGCAGACGATGAGACCAGTCACAAGGATCCACAAGCCACTCAGCTACAACCACAGCACAGACAGCCCGACAAACTGATCCCTTTTCCCCAGAGACTCTTCCTCTGTTAGTCTAGTTTCATCTTCTTTGCTTTTAAACTGTCATTCAAAGGAAGTGACGTTTGGGACATTCCAATTAAAGGCAAAGATAAACCTGTATCTAATTTACTTTCAAAATAATAGAAATTTTGTGGTCTTTTCTTACTTTTGACTCCACAGATGAAAGATATGGATTATTTAAAATGACTCCATACAGTAATTTGACATCAAGGGCCTATGGGGGTATGTGAGTGGGGACTCCCCAGATCTTTACTGCAGATTGTTAATTTTCTTCTTCAAGTTCACACTATTTTTCCAGTTGAACCTAGCAGAAGTGAGCTTGATTCAAAAGACCCCTCTGCTGTGGACCAGGTAACTTCAATCAATTGGGATTGAAATGGAATGATTCTCCATGGAGTGGAAACCAAGGAAAGTTGGAAAATAAAAATTATGGAATTATACCTTTTATGCCAGCACCACTTGTAGCTCTTTGGGTAAAATATCCGAATGTAGATTCTTCCTTGTATTTACATCCTTATTTGCATTTACTCCTTTCTCTCAATTTTCATCTGTCATACATTTCAGTCTGCTATTTCTTCTTTTTTGGCAATATTTTTCCTGTGAGAAAGGAATCTTTCTGGTATCTCCTTTCAAAGTTTCAGGAGGTCATTTAAAGTGAAATGAAGTTTAAGAGTGTGTGCCATGTGCCATGTTCTGCACATTTACTTTGTCCAAGCAGTGCAATGCATATATTGATCTTTATGACATCCTCTGTTTCAATCACTGGGAGACATTATTTATTCTCTGTAAAAGAAAGGTTCTTAATCAGTCTTTTGGAGGGAAAAGTCTCCTCTGGAAGGCTTTCATCATAAAAATAATAGAGCAACCAAATCTGCAACAGGAAAGATAAATATGCTTATTTTGTTTCCTCTCTAAAGCAAAATGCTCTTTAACTTTTATGACTCTTAAATGTTACAGTTTCTGTCCTTGGACTTTATAAACAATTTCTCAGTTGGCTACTGAACTTAAACAGAAGAATCATGTTTTATATTGTGGTAAAATATACATAACATAAAGTTTATCACCCCAACCTCCTTTAAGTGCACTGTAAGTGCTCCTTTCGCACATTAAGAACATTTACAAATCAAATTGTTCACTCATCACCATCTCCAGAGCCTTATGATCTTCCTCCAATGACAATCTATTTGTATTAAACAGTTCCTGACAACAGCCCTTCTATCTCCTTTCTGTATGAATGTGACTATTCTAGACAGAATCATGCAATACCTGTCTTTTTGTGTCCCGATTATTTTGTAAATGACAACTTCAAAACTGAGCACAACACCAATTGAAGGAGGTAGTTGAAATTCTGAAAGAGTCAGCCCCTCAGTTGAAATCTCACCCTGACGCTTCCTCACCCTGTAATCTCCTGGGGAAAATCCTTTAAGTCTGTTTCTGCAGCAGCTTCAAATGATAGAATTACAAAATCTAGATTGTGTGACTATTATGAGGATTATTATATCCTTGGCATGGCATGGGATATAGAATGAACACTCAGTAGATACAGTTCTTCTTCCTTCTAGTAAGCCCAAGGAATCTGAGATAAAGCCAGATGTCTAACTTTCAAAACACTCAAGTCTTAACTTACCGTTTATATGCCTATCCGATACAAAGTGAAATGGATTCTCTTCAAAATGAGAATAAATAAGAATATCTTCCTCAAAATTTATTGTTCTACTAAAATTAAACACGAAGGTTGGCATATAAAAATCCAATACCAGTTGAACCAATCTCTGTCAGAGGGTTTCTAGCACGGCACCGGGTCTGAGGCCCATACGTTGAAAGTGCTGCTGTGTTAGCCCAGCATCTCCAACATAAGAAGGAAGAAAACCGAAGCACAATTCACAACATAAAATGTGAGGAGTTTAGACTCATAAAAAGCTTTGTATTTCCTGCAATAAAAATGTGATTGAATACAAGCATATGTTCGATGAAATCTTTTATTTTGTTGTTGAAATAAAAGTTAAAGGTCCTCTACTCTCGTTATTATTTCATACAACTGGTGAGAACTCACCCTATGAATCTCCTTTCACACATATAGGCTATTTATTTTGCTCTATCCTGGGTACAGGGGTAGAGTCACACCTTTTTCTTGCCTTCCAGCCAATGCAATGAAACTTCACACTAACATGTGGTTGTCACTCTTGAGCCCCATGCTCCTTCTGACAGGTCCCGAGAGAGCTTGATCCCTGAGAAGGTACCCAGAGTTATACAGTCAGCAGAACTTAACTTCTCACTATGGAGTGCAGAGATGTGAAACCTGTTCCCCATGATAGGAAAGACATGATATGAAATGTAGAATTTTGTCTGCAACACAGTTTGCACTTCCAAACATATATATATATATATTTTTTTTTTCCCCCATCTGCCATACCTTTGTCAGGCAGCTTTCAATAGCATCCTATCCCTTAAAGTAGTCCAGGATCTGGAACAGGTTGAGTGGTAGGGGATGAAGAGGGAGGCAGGCAAAGACCATGTCACTTGAAACCATGCCAAGAATTCTGTAAAGATCATCTTTAAAATAATAAGGAGCCACTCAAAATTTTCAATTCAGAGGATGACAGATAAGTGTGACTTTTAATGGATAATTTTCATTTACCCATGAAGAACAGACAGAATGGGAATAAAACCAACTGGAGAGGCTGTGGCTATAAAAATCAAGAGAAATATTAACTGTGACTCGTACCGACACCAAAGACAATGTCAGTGAGGCTGGAGGAGTGGATTCTTGCAAGAGATGTTTAGTCAGCAGAGAGACGAGGACTCTGGTTGGGTATGAGACATCTGAGAAAACCAGAGGCATCGTGACTCTGACCCCTGAGGTTTACAATGCGGTCATCTCACAGTGCAATAATGAATTTGATTTTGAGTGTGTTGAGCTTGGCCTGTTGGTAGAATATATATACAGAGAGAGAGAAATATTTGGTCACTGAAAATACGGCCTGCAACTCAGAGTTTCCATCTTGCCTAGAGAGACACAAGTGGGATTCACTGTTTAGAAAGAAAGAAAGAAGTAAAGGCCTAGGACAGAATCAAGGGCAGCACTCAGTAAGGGCCAGTTCCTGCAAAATACCAGTGTGATGACAGGCTTTATTCATCATGCAACCTCTTCATTACTCAAAAGCTTCCTAACCCTGGGACTTTTTTTCCAGAAGTTTCTTTAGCCATGTGCTTACACACTATCTCCCCAGTGAATTCCCTACTACATTCAGCCGAAGATAAAGAACATTGTAAAAATAAGAAAGCAAACAGAAAATGGAAGTTGCATTTGTTGTTCACAAAATTAAACATAGCTATGCCAGGTGTTATGACCTAGGTGCAGTGATATCCACATTAACTGAAGAGGCTGCTCATTGGCTGCTCATTTTTTGTTTAGCATTGTGGTTGGCCTTGGTGGTAGAGTTGGGAAAAAGACTCTACTCAAGGACTTCATTTTTAAATCAAAGTTCTGTAGAGTGGGGAGCAGACAGTCTGTTGTTCTGGGGAAAGTGCAATAGAAGATGAAGGAATCTTCTCTCCCAGAAGCCAGGACAGGGCCTGAGGACATTTAAGGTGACCGCCCTGACAAGAACACTTATAATTTGAAATTTGGCAAATGAAGAAAAATTCTCTCACCAAGGGAAGGCAATAAAAGAAGCGTGACATTAGCAAAATAATGACTCAGAGGTTTTACTGTTAAAAAGGTACTTGATAACTTCAGAGAACAAAAAAACAAATTGTGTAGACAAAACACAAGATAAGGATAGAGTGTGAAAAACTCAAATTCCAGTGAATTCTTTTCTTCCTTAGTCCAAGCAAACAGGTGATTGGTTACAGATAACAAATCCTCCATGTGTCCTGGATCGCCTGCCTAATCCACTGTAAACTGTGCTCCATCCCCACAACGGGCAGTAAAATAAGTTAGGTCGGTTCCTGCTACAGGAAGAGATTCACTCTTTAGCTGGAAACCTCTCTAGTGGTGGAAGATGCCAGGAAGTGCATGAGATTCCCAAGCTCGAGTTCTTCAGGCCTTCACACAGTCTCGGGCCCTTATTGTCTGGACCTACAAAGCCAACCTACATGCCCACTGTAATTCTTTCTGAAATTCAGGAGTTGTCTGACAGTTTTGTAAAGGACAACCAGAAAGTTCACTGATAGGAGTAAAACAGCAACCCTGCAAAGATTTCATTTCATATTTATATGTACATTTATGGCTCTCCAAAAGCCTTTGTAATAACTTGGAATCAAGAAAAGTAAGATCCCTTTTATGGTTCTCTCACTAACTATTCTACCAGCCACCCATCAACAGCACCTCAAGCTGCTATAACATACTTGCTAATCTTTGATTACTATACTCTAATCTTATTCTCATAATGGAAGATCAGACCATTGTCATGTATCAAACAATACCATGTTTGTTACTGCTTTCACATTTCACATAAATGTTCCACTTGTCTCTGAGTAAAATATTTACTTGGGAAGAATTTTACAGCCACATAGAACTATGATCTTTTTCTTAAAATGATGAATTTCAAAGGCCAAGACTTATATGATAAAATTCCGCTATATAATTTAATGATTTAGAAGAATGGTTTGACCATGGTTGAATTTATAGACTCTTTGTATATTAGAAGGCAGACATGAGCTCAGACTTCACCCATGATGAATAGGTCCAGGGGCATGAACAGTAACTATTCATACAAGGCCAGGGTCTCCTCAGATCATCCTCTATTTGGGTCAGGATGTACACAGACTATTGCACATTCTCTCATCACCTATTAAAAATGTAAATACCACAAGGTGGCCAAGAAAGCCCATAGCTTAAAAGAAAGAAAGTTCCATGGCTTCTTGCCCTCAGCCCTCAGACCTGTAGTGGTATGATGTAATCCTGGACACACACTATTTTTTAATGTGATGTGTGTCCTACCTCAAGTAGGTCTAGAGAGGTTCAAGGGCACAGGCTATGGAACATCTCTCAGTGGCCAAACTTGGCCTAGGGTTGGGCACATGACCCTTAGTGTTCTGAGATTTGGGCTAAGAACTATAGCCAGCCACAAACAAATGTCTGAGAACCACTGCTCAGTTCAGGGGTGTTGAGGTTTAGGAAACATCATTTTCCCCTTTTTTGTTCATTGATGTCTATTTTCTATTCTTCCCTGGTGCTTCTAGGAACAAAATGAAAATAAATATAATGCTGCATCAACCTAAGCAGTTTATTTTAAAAAGTCAGTAAGTCAGCTGATAGGCTATATCTATGCAAGATCGAATGGCAGAGGGGATTTATTCCCCACTAACCGCCCTGCTTGAGACACACAGCCGCAGAACCCTTGGGGAAGTATTTGAAATTTACGTAACAGAAAACTATTAAGACACTTTTTAAAATCTTTAAAGAAACCAAAAATATGATAGTCAAAGATCAACTATCAAAAATAGCAAACATCAAGAAAGTCCCTCCAAATTATATTTAGAATAGAATTTCCTCCCCTATTTTAATGTCTTCAATAAAAGAAGATAATAGAAAGAATCCCAATGGAGTTTGGGCCAAAACAAAGGGAAATACAGGGAAGAGAAATTCAGGGGAAGGAAAAGGAAAAAATATAAAGTAGCTGGCATTTATTTCTCAGCTCAGAGATTATGCCAGGTGCCTCATGATTCACCTTCCTTCGCAATGCAGTGGTTCAGTAGGAGATCAAAACCTGAGTTAAAACAAAGGCATCATTTACACAGCAATGCAGATACTTATCAATTAGAGTCAGCATACAAATACAGGTATGGAACTCTCTTTCTTTTCAGTGTTTCAGTGGTTCCTCTGCCATCTGGCCATCTGATTTCTTATCAAGCTCTCCTTGCTGCAAGATCTAACTGAATATAAACTGTACATGTTAGGTCTCATTAAGCTTCAGTGCAGAGGCTGAAGAACTCACTCATGCTGTGGAGAAATGCTGGAGAAGGGAGAGCTGAGGAAGAATGAGAGGATGGGAGAGTCTATGCTCCCTGTCTTACTAACGAGGTTATACCGGCCAAGCACCCAGCATGCACTGCTCTTTCTTCTCACTGTCCCTCTTCCTCTTTCACATTTTACAGATAGCATTTTTGAGCTCTTCCCATAATCCTCCACTTCCCAGTGATACCTCTGTTAGAGAACAACCACTGGGGGTCAACACTAAGGAAAGGAAGCACAGAAGTGATCTTCTGGGATTCAAGACATCATAAGTGAGCTGTAAACCAGATACATTTCTATGTTTACAAAAGAAAAAATGGATAAAACCTTCTCAAGTATGGAAAAACATATTTGAAGAAATACAGCATATCTGCAGATAAAATATGATAACTTATTTCAGAAATTATTTCCAGAGTTTATATTTTCCAAAATGAACCAAGATTTTTATAAAGTAAGATTTATTTAAATTGGGACAAACATACAGCTTGAATAGTATTTGTCTTTGAATTAACAAAAGCGCTGATTTTTTTTCTAAATTTCACTTATTTTACATTTTATAAAATGAGCATGGTTCTTTTTTAACATGGAAAATTACAAATTTCAGTTTCAAAAAAATAAGAAAAAATTCTACTCTGAGAAATTCATTCTGAAATACTTTCAAGGTATTTTGTGATGTATGCACCATGTGATATTGTTTTTAAGATTATCTTTGACATAGATTGAATTACGCTGGTCAATAAATTTCAGCTCAGGGAGGAATTTTGCTCAAGGCCGCTTGGCAGGAGTCTTACATATTTTCCCTTTCCCTGGGAGAGTGCAGGGCAAGCTCTTCCTCATTTGTTTCTCTCTATCAATTTCTCACATTTGACAGAGACGCCACAGGACAAGAATACAGCTGCTCTCAGCTGCCCTAAGCCATGTAACGCGGCTCCTTCTAAATCACAGAAAAATATCTGACAAAGTCAAGAAGAATCCAAGCTGAGAAGTAGAGACCCGGATAGAAATGTAAACAGCTGTTATGTCAATTACATATAATTCTTCTTAGTTTTAAATTCATAGAAAAATTTCAGGGAAGCTATAAAAGGTTTCAATATGGCCTATACCCAGTTTCTCCAATTATTGAGATCTTGCATGAAGATGACATTTTTGACACAGTGAACACACCAACATCAGCACATTACTATTTTTATTTTTTATTTTTTTTTAGGTTTTTTTTTGGAGACAGGGTCTCGCTTTGTGGTTCAGGCTGGCCCTGAGCTCAGCCTCAAACTCACATCACAGCAATCCTCCTGCCTCTGCCTCCCGAGTGCTGGGATTATAGGCGTGAGCCACCACGCCTGGCACTGTGGTATGTGGTACTGGTTGCTGCTGGGTGTGGGTCTCCACACCCAGTATTGTTATGTGGTTACCGGGGAATCGAACCCGAGTCCTTGAGCTTGCGAGACAGGCGCCGGAACCACTGAGCTAACTCCCCGGCCCCCAGCACATTACTATTAACTAAAGTCTATATTTTGTCCAGATTTTCTGACTTTATTTAATGTCCTTTTCCAGGACATAACCAGAGTCCACAGCCCATTCTATCCATCATGTACCCTTATGCCCTGCAAGGCTGGGACAACTTGTTAATTACCTGTTAACTTTGTAAATCTTAGGAGAGCTATTCTATTGCTGCTAGTCTAACATTTCATAAGCTTGTGTACGACTAGATATTCCAGAAAGTATCTGAATCCTTAACATATACATAAACTACTAATTCCCTTTCAGAATCTAAGAAAATTAGGAAATGAAGAAATTTGCAACATCTCTGCAGAAGAATAAGGGTCCTTTATTTCTCACAGATGTCTGATAAATTCTAAGGAGGTAAAAAGCACATCTGGTTGACATCCAGTGCTTTATAACAAGTAGAATTCAAAGCCAGGGTCCACCCCCACAGGAGAAAACAGAAATCAGCCAAATGCCTGATGTGGTAAAGGAAACAGGATACATCGTGTCATCTGGCATACAGCACCTAGCATAGCGCCTGGCACATGTTTCGAGTGGGTAAGTATAAATGAATGAACATAATCCTGGAAGTGACTGTGGGTAGGCCCCCATACAGCAGAACTCTATTTCAAAGACTGAGATGATTCATGTGCAAAGTGAAATCTACCATCAACTCAAGAAGAACATAAACGAAATGCAGAGCACTGTGATTTTGTTTTTGGTCAAGCTTATAATTTTAAAAAGGCATACACTATAGAGTGTGAGCGGTTGTCATGAAATGCTCCTATGCAGAAATTGTGAAGACTTTACTGAGGCATTTAATCCCTCTGAGAGCTAGTGTCCTCATTCATGGGATATCAATGGTAACAGTTACTACGTAAAGTTGCTAAGAGAATTCAATTTTTAAAAAGTCCTACACAAGAGTAACTGGTGAAAAAATTTCATCATCATTACCATCATCTTCATTGATTTATCAAAGGTCAGAAAACTTTCATTTTAATTGTTGCTCTGGTCTATCTCAAGCCAGAGAGGATCTACTCCTAGCTGCCTCAAATTACCCTATCTCTCCAAAATAGAATTCTCATCTCAGGACCATCCGCATCATACCCAGGAAAATGTCAGGTGAGAACCTAACCATCTTTACAGGTGCATCTCAAAAAACATACATCTCTTTTCTCAAAAACTATTATTTGCCTGCCCCTTTAGGGGTCCTCTAACATCAAGTCACTATCAACTCTTCACAAGTTAATACCACTATTATTTCAGATACTGAATTTTATTTTTGCATCCAACCACTCTATTGAGAGATCTGCAAGTGCAGGATGGGAAATGTATTTCTCTTAATAGACCCAATGCCAACCCTATCTGTCTCTGTGAGTTTCCTAGAGCTGCTGTAACAAACAACAGATGCTTCTTTGCTTATGATGATTTGAATTACATTATTTCTACTACATACAGGTAGCTTGGGCTTTTCTCTTTTTCCAGACTAGGAGTACTCTGAATGACAGCAAGTTCAAGCTCTCAGTCAGCCGCACTGTCCCAGTGAGAAGCAACTCATGTTTCACCATGTGCTATGCCTCTGAGTTGTGAAACTGTGTAGGTTAAATGTATTAAATGCACTTTGGGCTTAATGACATCTTCAACTTATAATTATCTCACTGGATAACTCCGTCACACCCCATCTGTACCACAAGCTGGATGCCTTGAAGTTCTACAGGCTAAAATCTAAAACTGTGGGGTAAGCAGGACATGGTATCCTGTCATTTGACAGTCAGGCCTCACTACAGTATTGCATTGTGACCTCATCTTACTTTACATTTTGATTGCATTTACAAAGAACTTTTTTTTTTGTTTTAAAATGACAGTTTTATTGAACTAAAATTTGCATACTATATAATTTACAAACTTGAAGTGTACAATTCAGGAGATTTTTATGATACCAACAGAGTCCTACAGCCATGACTACAATCAAATTTAAAATGATTTTGTTATCCAAAATAAAATACTCTCCCCTCTAGCTATCAACTCCCAATTTCTCCCCTTAACTTAGGCAACCCCTGAGCTATTCTCTATTTTCATAAGTTCAACCTCAAAGCATTTTTTAACACAAAGAAGGTGCTCTGTAATATCCTAATGAAGAACAGATAAAATAGCCAAATCAGCAAAATCTACACTCCCAGTAACCAGGTACAGACATACAGGTGGTACCTTGTTCTTCTATAACCACAATTATGCTTTAAAATCCTGCGGTTGGGTGGTACCCACAGAAATTTGCCTTTTTAAACCCATGATTAAATAATTCCATGCTAAGTCTCACAGTAATTCTCTTCCAGGACTCTATATTTGTATCCAATTATGGAAAATCCAAGCAAAGGCCTACAAGGCATAATTTAAAACCATTTTTTTTTTCTTTCTCAGTTAGCTGCTGTGCAGAGCGTACTAATTAGATGGGTCTCCATTCACCTGTGTAACTTCAATAGCTGGAGGGCAAGCCAGTTCTTTGCAATGACATGTAATGTACAGGCCAAAGAAGCTGCCAATACTGAAGACAGAGGATTGTGTCAGCTCTGCTGAGTCCTTAACATTTTTAAGATATGTCCCCAGCCTCCTCATCTTCACACCTTGTCCCTCATGGTGGGGTAAAGTGAAAGGAAGTGCTGTACTGTAAACCATCCAAAACCCAAAGCTCTTTGATGTACTAGATTCTACTATGCACATTTGCATTTTCCTCATCTCACTTCGAAATCCTAGTTATAACTTCCAAGAATTGGAAAGTGGACTCAAATTAGATGTTTCATTTTCTCGGCCAGATAGTCACTGACTGCACACACATGTGCATACCCTCACAACTTCCCCTGAGCCAGCAGATGAAGGGCATAGCCGCCTGCTTGCTTCTTTCCTGCTCTTTAGCCCATGCAGCTAGCATGTTATGCTAAATTAGGTTATCTACTTCCAGCCCAGGGAAACGTGGTGGGGGAGTAAAAGGCATCAACATTGGCATTAAAGAAATGATTAAAGCCACAGGCAACTTCACGCACATTTCCTTGTACTTATAAAAATAGCAGAGCATAACATTCTAAGAAATGTTTGCAACTCTTCCCCTACTGAGCATGAGAAACAAGTAGGGCAGAGGAAGAGGAGCGATGCCAGGGTGTAGAAAAAGAAAACAATTCTGATATACTGCTTCTGCAGAGCATGAAACTGTAGTACTTCTGTGGATATACATTATACTTCCATACACTGTATGTATACTTCCATACAATAAAAGGTATTGGATGAGACCAAAATATCAAGCAGCAGCCTAGGTCTATTACTTTGCTGAGTTGAAAAACAAATAAGATACATAATTCATTACTAGAAAGAACACTTTTCAATACCATCACTAAAGAATTAAAACAACAGTCCCCTTTTATTGAACAATGATTTTATGGAAGAATGAGGCATATGGTTTGGTGTATGCTGGGTCTTACCGCTGGATATGGTGGTGTCAGCTAGGCAGAGCAATGGGGTGACTGAGCCAAGGGGCTAGGATGAGAAATAAGTAAAGACAGGACAGCTGGACTTGGAAGGGCTCATCAGTCAATACCAAATGAACGCCACGTTTATCTAACAGTCTTCTTTTATACATTTCTTAAGTACCACCCATGAGCCGACTAGTTTCGTTCACATGTACAGGAAAGAAAAAAGTTAGTGAAAGAACTGGTGGGTGGGGTGCGCTGACAATATTTTTCATTTAATCTGGTTTGAGGGTGTGTAAAGGTTCTTAGTTTAATCTGGTAGGAGGGTGTGTAAAGGTTCTTAGTTTAATCTGGCAAAGACAGTAATTATCCTTGAGGAAAGCAGACAATGTGGGGCTTTGATCCAGAAATCAGGCCAACTTTTTCTCTCCTGCATGGGCAGCCATGACACTGTAGGAAACAGCTCCCAACATTAATCCCAGGTGTACATTAATTCATTCCTGAGAAGCAGCAAGTTGTTTAACACAGATGAGAAAACCAGAGTTCATTGAATTTTATTCCTTTGTACAAAATGATAGAGACAGTTTAAGTGGCCATTTTCTAGTTCATGTTTCTGTGATCCAAATACTCAGGTTCCAAATAATATACCACACATAGTGCATATTCCCTGGCACAAAGAGTAAGGACAGGAAAGCAACAACCAACAATGCTGTTAAAAGAAATAATGGAAGGTGCAGGGGGGATTCTGCAACAGGTTAGGATGAATGGAGGCGCTTGGATGCTCCTAAAACATGAACCAGTTCTTCTTCTGGAAAAGGGTTCTTCAGGCTCATGCTTTTTAGCTTTGATTTTATACTCTAAATG
The DNA here is from genome assembly GCA_004026965.1 of Petromus typicus. Classification (NCBI taxonomy): domain Eukaryota; kingdom Metazoa; phylum Chordata; class Mammalia; order Rodentia; family Petromuridae; genus Petromus; species Petromus typicus. Next base: position 27,011 of record PVIR01005977.1, read on the forward strand.
CTTTTCCTTTTCCATTGTCTTCCATGATCCCATGGAAGTGTCAGGCACTGTAGTGGAATGTAGTAGTAGGCACTGGAGACTCAGCCCTCTAAGGACTAGACATCTTTCTCAAGCAGTTTCTCAGTAAAAGGACATAAGCATTTAAGGACTGCTGTCAACATGAAATAACTCGGGTTTGTCCCATCGTAACAGTGCAACTCACCCAGCATTGTAATAGAGTCTCTAACCTGTGGACTGTAGTCAGTTCCATGTGCCAGTACTCACACTCACAATTCTTTCAGGTACATACTTTTAGGTTTATTATATTTCTTTATCATCTCTGTGTCTTCCTGTTAATGCCAAGTATTATGAACTTCACCTGACTTTAATGGCAGTGCAACATACTTAGTATCATTAATCTGAGACATTTTGTCTAGATCCAAGGTTAAGTGGATGCAATATCTTGATTAGATTTTATTACTATTAAACATCTTAATCACTGATTTATTTCTTCTAAAAAGATGAGTTCTTAGTAGTCATTTTCCACTTTTAATTTCATCTTTTACAATGCTAAGTTAATGTTTTTTACTTCTTTCCATTTTTGAAATGTCTAGTCCATTATTTTCTTGATTGTAAATTGCTCATTTCTTTTCTGAATTGATCTTATTCTTGTGAGATACATCCAACAGCACCTACCACACAGCACTGCTTGTAATGTTTCCTCCTAGGGTAACAATTCATTAGTGTGATTTGTCCTCAAGTTATCAGGGTCAATGATTTTAGACAACTTTCGCTATTGTCACAATAACCATCAGTATGCTAGTTCTTTTCAAATTTTAGATTTCTACCCTAGCAATATGTTTCATTACCAAGTGTTTACTGTTCTCTCATTCAGAATTGAGAAATCAGGCCTTGTTCTTGGTGCTTTATATATATATATATTATATATATATATATTATATATATATAAAATATATATAGTATATATAATATATATTATATATGCATATATATTATATAGTATATATAATATATATATTTTTTATATATACTATATATATAATATATATAAAATGTGTGTGTGTGTGTGTGTGTGTGTGTGTGTGTGTCTATCACTTATATTTTCATTTCAGGAGCCAAACCTAGTCTCATGGTCACATCTAAACTCAGAGGACAGGAAAGTAGTCTCACCTTGTGAAAACCCAAGGAGAGACAGAAACAATTGATGGATACTGCAAATACCTGCAAAAACACTTGAGACAATGAACAGTTCTTTGTTATTATCTAAAATCCAGTCTGTTCTGTTTAGTTGTTCTATTTGTCTGTCCTTACACTTCCAACATGGTCTTTCAGTACTGTAATGCTGAGTGGTTTCTAATGGACAGTAGGCCAGGCAAGCTTATTTTGTGCTTACCCTTTGCTATTCCCAGCACTTCGCATTTTCATGTAACATTTTAGAGTCTGTTGGCCAATTTCTGCATAAAAAACAGCCTGCTGGGATTCTGATAAAATTTGCAGTAAATCTTTAGATCAGGTTAGGAACAAATAATATCTCTACAATATTGAGTTTTTAACTTCATCAGTGTTTTGTATTACTCCACTTATTTGATTTTCTTTAATTTATCTTAACTCTATTTTACATTTTCTCTATAGAATAGGCATGTGTTTTGATAGATTTATTTGTAGAATTGGCTTATGTATCTCAAACTTGTGTCAAGCAACCTTTAAAATTCCCTTAGTGATTCCATTTATATTTACAGTCCATGGATTATCTTTATAACCAAACAGTATCTATTATCCATAAATATGTTTTATTTTTTTCCTGTTGAGCAATGTAAACTTTTTTTCAGTTTCAATATTACTATATACTTTCTTGTTCAATGATAAATAGATTATGTCCAGAAACATTCTGTCTCTTTCTTAGTCTTGGTCTTTATAAAACATTTCAATATAGTACAAGAATAATGTCTGTTGTAGGAATCTTCTCAGAAAAGAGGAAGTTCTGTGCTCTTTTCAGTAACACAGATACTACAAGTAGATATTAAGGACCTTCCATTCTATCACTTCACTGTTTTTATTATGAATTTTATATTGAACTGTATAAAATCATTTTATTTACATCTATTAAGATGGGCATATGATTTCACCCAGTTGTGTTTTTAATAGTTAAGTTTATTGGTCCATTTCAGGTATACATAATGATCACATTCATCACAAAAAATTTGAACCTGTACATAACATATCTGATTCTTGTTTCTTCTCATCCCCTTTCTTCCATTCAACCCCTCTCCCTCTCCTTCTCCTTATTTATAAAGCCTTGTTTCCATTTTTTCCTTTTCTTTTTTCCTTCCCCATTTGTGTTACTACAATAAATTATATTGATTTCCAATATTAATGCAACTTTACATTCCTAGAACTAATTAGTCTTTACTTAATATCCTTCTTTATGTATTTTTAATTTTATTTTGTTAAACTTTGAAGGAGTTTTATTCACTGATTTGCAACAGAGAGTGAACCATAGATTTTCCTTTTAAAATCTTGTTTAGGGTCTGGTGTATGATACATAATTTGAGCTTATTAAATAAAATAGAAACTCATCCAACTCTTTCTTGTTTTCTAAAAGAGTTGGCAGTATATTTATGGCATTCCTCAAGTACAATGCTTGGTAGAATATTCCAAGATTCCAATGAAACCTTTTGATTTTTAATTTGTGGGTACATTTGAAATTATTCCATATTCTCAATAAATAATGCAGATATTCTATTTAGAAGTAGATTTAGTCAAAATGTTTAAGTAGACAGGAATAGAGTTTACATTTTATAATATAGTTTATTCTCCTTCAGTGAACTTGTAATGAATGAAATATCTATAATACTAGTACTGTCTTTTTTCCTAATATTGGTCAATGGTGCTTTATCTCTGTTTTTCTTTATCATTCTTTTTATGCAATTATTGATTGTGAATGTCTTTCATTAGCATGTTCCTTTGGTTTTATTGACACTTTATACAGTATATTAGCTTCGTATCTTTTATATTATGATTTGCTTCTTTCTTAAAATTTAATTTACATACTTTTGTCTAAATCCTTGAAAAAGACACTTAAATAATTGATTTCAGGCTTTAAAACAACATATTTTCAATACATTATGTACCTTTCCTTCTCTCTGGAGATTTGGCTGCTTCCATGATTTTTTATATCATCACATCAACATGTTTTCTTTTGCCTATTATGACTTCACTTTGATCCATGGGTTATTGGGTGTGAATTTTTAAATTTAAAGTATTTAGTATTTTCTTTTTACTGCTGATTCCTAGCTTATTTCCACTGTGTCTGATAAAATCCCCTGAACCTGTTCCATTCTTTGTTGCTGTGACTTTCTTGATGAACCAAGGCTGCTTTTTCATTAGCAACCCCTTTGCTGTTATGAGAGCCATTGGCTGCCGTGCTCTGGGTGTATAAATTAGATTATATCATCAAGTAATCATTTCTATGTGTACTGTTTATCCTTGATGACTTCTGTCTTCTGTCTTCTCAGTTACTAAGACCACCATGTTAAAATCTTCCAATATGATTGTGAATGGTTTATACCTTTTTATTTGTACTTGTGATGAATATATTTTGAATCTATATGATGGAAACCACACAAATTTAAACCAGTTAGAGCTTTCTGTTCAACTGATAACTAGTAACAAATAACAATGACTTTTCAAAATGTATATAGTTTAACATGGACATTATCGGATATTAGCAGTGTAATACATTGTCTTGATTGGAGTTTGTATGAAAGACTACTCTATCTTGTTTATTTTCTGAATTCTTAAATTTAATATGTCTCTTATAATCTACATAAAATAGCTCTTTAATATAGTCTGAATTTTAACTTTTTATTGTAAATAGTCTTTTCATTTAAGGGCATCACTGATATACTTGACTTTGTATTTACTGTTTTATTTTCAGTTAGTTGTATCAACTGTTCCACATTCCTATTTTCTATTTTCTTTCACTTTTCTCTCTACTCTCGATCAGGTAGTTTTTATTATTACACAATTTTCTTCTTCTACTATATTAGTATTTTTATATTATTTTATTGCTATTTTAATAGTTTCCTTGGAGAGTTAAACAGATACTCTTGGTCATTTACAGTGCAATATAAATTAATATTACAATATTAAAAATATTACCTAATATAAATATCAGTATAATATAAATATTATAAATCTCATTTGATAATACAAGCAACTTAGAACATTTAACCCCATTTGTCACATAATTTGTGTACTCTAATTTTGTTTGTATGAACTTTATCTTTCACATGACATCGTTATATTACAATTGTAATTAATGTTATTCTAATGGGCATTATTAGGAAGTTAATAGTGAAGACTTTATTTGATGTTTACTCTTTCTTTCACTCTTTGTTCTTTTCTGCATGGTCATATCCTCTTCCGGTATTACTTTTCCTCTGCCTAAGCGGCCTCTGTTAGTATCTTCTTCAATGAGTTAAGTATCTTTGGTTCCCATGGCTTTCTGTGCTGCCCTCATCAACTCTCTGTCAATGTTTTCTTTGTGTTGTTTGAAGCAAAGAGATTAAGTCTCTCTAAAGGCTTGTTTTCATGTCCTTCCTTGCATTGATCCTCTCCGCATTGTGAAATGTCTTCAGCAATCCTTCTTGCCTTACACTTTCCTTAACTGATATTTATTTAACCACACCAGTGCTGTTTGGTTGGTAGATATATTATTTATCACTTTTTTAAATTTCAACCTTTAACTTTATATTTAACCAATATTTCTTGGACAAGTATTACACCTCAGTGGTAAAATGCACACTCAGGGAACACAGGCCCTGGGTTTGTTCCCAGAATAAATGAATAAATAAATGCTTGAAAAATACATTTAATTTCATCAGTAAGCTTTCTTTCCCTGGGGGAAAAAAACACTCCATGCCCACAACTAAAAGGAAAACTGGATACTGTGGCTTAGCTTCAGTCCATGGACAGCAGATGCCCAGGTAGTAATGGAAGGGCACAATGGCCAGGGAGCAGAGTGGGAGAACAATTCAGATGTCTGCCCAAAGCCTCGTCCACTCATAAAGGGATTCTTCAGAGCTTGCTGACAGTGAAGTTGTGCGATACTAAATTAGTCCACTGATTGGAATTAGCATAGGTCTGAGAGTGGGTAAACGGCTTTACTAAAGACAGAAGACTCACCCTGGGTGTGAGTGGTACCACCCAAAAGGTCCATCACTGGGATGGCATCAAAGAGAAAGATGGAAGGCAGGCACCCTGATGCTTTCCTACTCTGCAACAGACTGCTTCTCCTCAGTGACACCCCTCTGCCCTACCACCCTGCCTTAGAGCCAGCCAGTCACAGACTGAAACCTCTACAGAGCAGGTGCCAAAACCAACCTTTCCTCCTTGAACTTGTGAGTGCCTGTTTTTGTCTCAGCAACAATGAAAATAAGACCCTCCTTCTAAGCAATTCCCCTTCTTCCCACTAGGTCCTCTTCCCCAACAGTTTATTCAGCTGACTAATCCCCTGGTATGTACAGTGCCCCAGTGAGGTGATCCCCTCCCAAAGCCCCACCTCTGAATATATGTGCCTTTGGGGAGATAGCACAGATCTAAGCCTAATATATATAGCTGAGTCTCTGTTACACTTTCAGATCCATCATGATATATTTAGATCAAGAGTTTTCTCATTTGTTGTATCCAGATTTCACCTAGCTACTTCTATCCGAAGTTTGATTTTTCTGTTTGGTGATACTGGTGAGTGAGCTCACAGCCCTCCTCCTGAGCTAAATAACAAGCTTCCTTGTTCCTTTTAATTTTGAGACAGGGTATCTCTAAGTCACTAAGTTGTCCAGGCTACAATCAAATGTGGTCATCTTCCCTCAGCTTCCCAGAGTCCTGAGATCACAGGCATGAACCATGAAGTGTTCATTTTTGACACTTTCGAAAAACACTTCACTGTTGTCTTTTTCAATATTAACTTTTCCTTTTTCTATTTATCAACTATTTCTGTAACTTAGTAAAGCTATTGTACATCATTTTACAGCATTCTTATACCTTAGTACCTGTTATGTTTAATCTCTACATGTCTGACTGCATTAGAGACGGTCTCACTAAAACTTCTTTGAGTTTACTAACTGTATCTACAGCTGTACTAAATCTGATGTGTAATATATTAACTTTCCAAATTTTATTTTTATTGTCATGCAGAGAGGTTCCATTTCACTATTATAAAATCCATTTCACTGTATTATACACTCTTGTTCCTTTTCAATATTTTGATTTATTTAAAAATATACCTTGCTATTTTACATATGACAACATAAAGAACTCTGTGCTGTTGTTTTTGTTAGCTTTGCCTCATTCCAATTTATGGACTTGTTTCTTTCCTGAGAGCTTCTCACTTTTCTTGTGACTTTGTAAGAATACCTCAAGACTTAGCTTGGATTCATTGTACTTCCAAGAACATTTATGATAGTTGTTTGTTTGAAATTGCATTTGGTTTTGACCATGTTTATAGTATAAAAGTAAGCCAATGTATCATGTGAGAGCTAGATTTTGGTTTTGAAACCAATTCTTTGGCTTGAAACCAATTCTTCTCAGGGAAGAATTATAATTTTTTGTTTTTGTGTCTTTCCTTCCATCAGCAAGGTCAAGATAGTTAAATCACTTGGATATCCTCTTCTTGTGGACTGTTCTCTTAGCATTTATCCTATCATCAATGTGAAAGAGACCTAACTTGACTCTGGCATCGTCTATTGGACTCTTCATACTGAATATGTATGAGGATTCAGCTCAGTCTCTTATATTTTTGTACATTTACCAAGGAGGCCAGTATTTGATAAAATAACCATCTGTTTACTGAAGTCATAAATGTTTACAGGAAGTAGTTTAGCCTAGTGACATTAGCAGTCACTGATGATCTCTGACTAGAGTTGTGCATTCATTTAAATGTATGATACAGCGTCATTCTTTATTATTGTTCCTTCCCCATTATTTTCTAAGTACAATATTGGGAACATGTTCATATCCAACATTAGAATTGTTTACTTGGGCTATTCTACACTTTTCTGCTAACTTACATCCTGAAATGTGTTATGTCATATGTAAAAAACAGGATCAACGACTAACTGCCTTACTTTGTCAGCTGTGACAATTAGCAAAATAATAGGTTGGCTGGAAATGATGTGCAAGTCTCAACACATATGTTTTTAAAGGCTACTAAAAATAGAGTATTCATGAAATGGACATATATTGTTTCATTAAGTTCTGAAAATTTGCTGAATTTCTAGTGTGTGAAAGCCTAAAATTAGAAACAGTAATTTTTAACAATTAAACCTCATAATTTTCTTAAAAATTAAATAAAATCTGCTATAAAAATGTTTGGAAATCACAATAAGAAAATCATAACAGAGAAAACTTGGCGATTGTGGCCAAAATTGTTTATTAAGAGTTAAAATCCACAGCCTGAGAAACTGAAATTTTTCAAATCTGCTTGAAATCACTACCATGTAATTGTATTTATAGAATGGATAGAATTAATGGATATCTATGGAATTCATGTTCTATAATAAAATTATTTTGGACCATGACAGAAGATCAGAGTGTGAGCTTGCTGAAGGACAGGATATGATTAATTGTTTGATGGATAGATTCAGACCTACCTTAAACAAATTGAAGTAAAACTGTTAAGGCAAAGTAACACAAAAAATAGAGGAGGAACGGACTCTGGATTAGGTGTTTATTGCACAGTGAGAGACTAGACCAGCCCCCAGCCGCACCGGAAGTCTGCACCTAAGAAGTTCTCTGACACTACTTCCGGCTCTTAGCAGAACCTTGGATTGTGTATGCTTAAATCCCAACAAATCTGACATCCTGAAGACATCTCACAATTAAATGGTGACATCATTCTGAGAACAGAAAAAAACCAGGATCTCTGTCAAATCTCGTCCCTGAGCCTCTGGTAACTCGCCGTTTCTCACGGGATCAAAGCTAACATCCTCCCCCTCTTCTGCGGACCAGCCTGCATGATCTCTTCCGCACTCAGACCTTTCCCTCTCCTGCCTCATCTCCTGCTGTCTCCCCCACTCTTCTTCCGCACACTCTCTTTTCTCGCTCTTTCTGGGATATAACCAGAGTCCACCCACCTCGAGGTGGAGCAATCGCATCCTTCTGCCTGGAGTATCCTCTCCACTGAGAACCGGCTGGTTCATGCCCTCCGTTGTTGCAGGCTTTTGCTGAAATGTTTACTTCACAGTGAAGCTTATTGCAATCATTTTATTTAAACTTGAATTTTTTCTCATCTGACACTCCCTATCTCTGATTCCTGTCCTGATTTTTCACTTTCTTATAATATTTATCCCACTCACCATTCTACATCATTTACTATTTGATAGCTATTTTTATTTTTTTGCCTCTTCAGAGAGCCCAAGTACTTGTCTGTCATATTCAAGAACATATCCCAATTGCCTAGAAGAAAGTCCTTGGCATGCTGGGAAATGGGGACTCATATAATATTTTTAATAACTGCATGGCTAATGAGCATTTGGTTTGGATTAAGAAGGGAAGATGAATGAATTAAAGAAACAAATAGAATGGGCGCATGACGTTTTCTACATTTTAGAGTTCGTTTGAGTTCACGTGCTCTGTGATCAGGGACAGAGCACAGGAGAGAATCTCATTTCTAAAACTATCAAAGGAAGCCTGGTGGGGGGTTGTATGGTTTGTTACCACAAGGGACCTCCACCATCCTGTTTTGCTAATGAAAATCAGTTTCAATAGCATAAATGTCACCTGGAATTTTTCAGAGCTAGTGATATTTCAGATAAAAATACTAATTTGATACCATTTAAGCTGACCCTCATTAAATAATATTTCAACGCACTTCCTCTGGTTCATTTTTTATGAAACATTGTCTCTGTATGTTCCAGTTTTCTAAATGCTTTTCTATTTCTCGCTCTCTAATATCTCTCCACAGATTAGAAAAGGATGACCCAGGGACTTTTAAAATTCAAAGAATAAATCAAACTGTCATGCGTATCTGAAGTCACCCTGGTAACCCATCTCTCTTATCAAGCCTTTCATCCCTGGAAATGAAATAGCTAGAGCCATCCCCAAGGGGATCGTGCATGTCCATGGGTCTCTGACTCACAGGCTGTTGCTGTTGAGGCCATTAGGTTGCTATGAATAATGTACTAGGTATATGTCTCCCATTTGCTCTTTCGTGAGCATTTTTGGGTGAAAAACAAACTTATTTAATGTCATTAACTCTCTTATTCACTTTAAGTTTGAGAGAAGCAGCTAGGGTCATTGCACATCTATGCCTCCAACTCTGTGATTAAAAGATAAAATAAACAAACATCATTTGTGCAAGCAACTACTGAAGCTTTCTTTCTGGGCACAAGTTGCAGGGCAGTCCTCTATCTTAGATGGGACCCTGGTCACCAGGCACTAGAGCAGCATTCCATCATGATAAGGATGATGAAGGACAAGGTGACACTGCAGGGGCACAATAATAAGCCTTGCTCCATAGAGTGAGTACTAGTGTGTCCTGCCATATTGTTGGAAATATTCATTATTTATTTCTTTCCAAACTAGAACAGAAACATGCTAGAAATTGTTGCGCTTGGGATCATTTTAAATAATACATCACCAACATATCTAGGAGGCCCCAAGAAAAAGTCTTTGTGTTAGGGCTGGAAGACAGTGGTAAAGAAGATGAGAGGAATGTGGAGGTGCATTAAAAAAACCCTGGGAGGGTTTTTAACATCTATTTCTGAAAGGGAGGTCAAGTCACAAAGCAAGAGGGTCCCATTGTTCACTGCTTTGGAAGCCAACTTCTTCCAGGTCTGTACCTTTTTGCAGTTAGGAAAGTAAGACTGAGGAAGGAAAGGAGCTGTAATTGTGCCAGGCTTTGCAGATGCTTTACACTGGTTATTTCACCCACCCGAAGAGTTACCTGCACAATCGAGATTCTTATTGACCTCTATTATAGTAGAAAAGACCTAGCTTCGGTCACTAGCCCAGGCCCACCTAGGCAGTTGGAAGGGTGCTCACAATTGCGTCTTGATCTTTTTATATCAGAGGTAGAACTCTTGCTCTCAGGACCCCAAGTGCGGGATCCATGAAGCATACACTGGCTCCCTGACCTCTGAGTTAACCCTTTGGGGCATGAACCTCAATCACTCTCATAGGAATCGATACAGTGGCTCAACTTTCCACATGCTGTCAAAAGCCTCATGGATTCTGAGAGTTACAAAATGTTTGGCCTTTTCCTCCTTCTAGGAAAGCCAAGGTGTTCAGAGCAAGGTGTTACTTTCAAGCACATGCACTAGTCTGACTCTCAGGTTGTCATATTATGTATGTTTTTTCCTTCTATTGATTTCTTTTATTTTGTATTCCTTTCATGTTAGTCTTGTTATGCTCTCTTTCTGAGTGCACTTTTGCATTATGTGGTTTCTAATTATGAGGCTTAGTAGACGCTGTCAATGAGGCTTAGACTGAGTTATTCTGCTCACCATGAGCACTTCTGACAACAACTAAGACATCAGACAAATACCATATATAGCAGCACAGCCATAAGACAGGTAACAAACAGCAAACACTGTCTCATGCACGGATAAACAATGGATGTACAAGCAGCACACAGTTAATACCAATTCCCCCATGTGTCCTAGAATTAAACACTCACTACACCAGACCCCTGGATTGGCATGAGACAGCTGGAGCTGACACATTGTTCACATCTCTCTCCTAACCTTGGAATGTTTTCTGTAGTTCCTGACTTCTTGTCTCCCAGATATGACTGGAGGGCCTTAGTGATACAGCATATCAGCTAAGATAGGGGAGGTTCTATAGGTCTCAGTAGTAAGCAATCCAATTCCTCAGTGGCTTACGCAAGAAAGGCTCATTTCTCCCTGGTACCACAAACACATCACAGGTTTTCTAAGAGCTCTATTCCTCATCACTTTTTTTTAAAAAGATTTGAATAGTTGTTGGTGCATTTTATATGCACATTGTGATCACACTCAAGATTAAGAATTTGAACTAATATATGACATGACTTAATTCTAATTTTTCCCATTCCCCTGCCTACTATACTGCCCCCCCACCTACTATATACATAAACTTATTTCTCTTTTTTACCATCACATTTTTCTTTCCCCTTATTACTTACCCCAACCCCTTTTTCCTCTTTAAATATTTTCTATTTCACAACATCTATCATACCATCTAGAACTCATTCACATCTTCAGTTTTGTATACAAGAGAAAAGATATAGTATTTACACATCTGTGACCTATTTATTTCACTTATGAGTATATCTTCAAGATATGTCCATTTGAGTATAAATTACTCAAATTTACCATTCTTTATGGCAGAGCAATATTCCATTTTATTAAAATAGACGCATCTTCTTTATCTAGTCTGCAGTTGATTGGCATTTAGGTTGTTTCTAAGATTTAGCAATCACAAACTGAGCTGCTATGGACATGGGTGCACATGTGTCACTGTGATATGAATCTTTTAATTCCTTCATGTATATAGCTAGCAGGAGAATAGCAGGGTCAAGTGAGATCTCTAATCCTAGTTTTTTGAGGAATCTCCACACTGAGCTCCATAGCTGATTTTTTAAGCTCTTTATAGATAGTAGCCCTTTGTCTTAGTTGGTAAAATTTTTTTCCTTATACTTGGTTGTCTTTTGCCTCTGTTAATGGTTTCTTTTGCTGTGCAGAAGCTTTTTAATAAGATGAGATCCCACTTGATGATTTCTTCTGCTAGTTCTCATGCTGTGGAGCTTTTGTTCATAAAGTCTTTCTCTAAGGCATTGTTTCCAAGGGTTCTACCTAACCTGTTTTTCAGCAAGTTTAGTGTTTCTGTTTTAATGTCCAGCTCTCTAATCCACTTTGATTTTAACTTAGTGCCTGCTGAAAGGAATAGGTTTAACATTAGTCTTTGGCAGGTTAAAGCCTAGTTTTTCCAGCACCATTTGTTAAAGAGGCTATCTTTTCTCCACTGAAAATATTTGTCTCCTTTGTCAAAGATGAGGTGGCTTAGTGTATCTGGAGTCATTTCTGGATCTTCCAATTAATTACACTGATCTGTCATTTTGCCATTACCATGCAATTTTTATCACGGTGGCTTTGTAGTATAGTTCAAGCTGGATATTGTGATACACTTTCCATGTCCTTGTTGCCTAGAATTGTTATTGATGTTCTAGGTCTCTTGTGGTTCCAGATGAATTTTGGATTATTTTCTCTAGATCTGTGAAATATGCTGTTGAGATTTTAATCAGGATTGCATTAATCTATATAGTAGTTGTGGGAGTATAGCCATTCTGACGATATTGGTTCTTTCTACCCAGGAACAAAGGACATCTTTCCATTTTCTGAAAACCTCTTCAATATCCTTTCTCAGAATGCTGTAGTTTTCAGAGTAGAGGTCTTTTACCTCCTTTCTTAGACAGATTCCTAGATAATTTCATTTTTTTGGATGCTATTGTGAAAGGAATAGACTCCTCAATTTTTCTCTCAATGAGTCTGTTATTGTGTATAAAAAGGCTTGATTGTTTGAGCATTTACCTTACATCCAGCTATACTACTAAATTTTCTAATTAAGTCTAATTGTCCTTTGGTTGAGTTTTTAGGATCTACTAATAGAGCATCATGTCATCAATAAACAATGACACTTTAACTTCTTCCTTTGCTATCTTTATTTTATTGTTTTTTCTATTGTCTAAATGTTGTGACTAATGTTTCCAGCACTATATTGAACAGGAGTGGTAAAAGTGGCCATCTTTGTCTTTTTCCTGATCTTAGTGTTAAAGGTTTCAGTTTTTGACCATTTAGTATGATGCTGGCTGTTGGTTTCTTGTAAACAACTTTTATGAAGTTGAGATGAAGTCCATCTATCCCAATATTCTGTAGGGTTTTGTTATGAATGGGTGTTGGATTTTGTCAAACACTTTTTCTGCATCTATTGAGATGACTATATGGTTTTTGTCCTTGAGTCTGTTAATACAGTGCATTATGTTTATTGATTTATGTATGTTGAACCATTTTTGTATCTCTTAGGTGAATCTAGCTTGGTCAGGGTGTATGATTTTCTTGATGCTTCTCTGTATTCTGTTTCCCAGTACCTCACAGAGGATTTTTGCATCAATGTTCATTAGAGAGATTGGCCTATAGTTCTCCTTTTTCTTGGCTCTCTCTCTCCTTTTGGAATCAATGTAATGGTTTCTTCCAGAAATGAATTTGGGAGTACTACTTCCCTTTCAGTTTCATTAAAAAGTTTGAGACGTAGTGGTGGTTAATTTTTCTTTAAAAGTTTTGTGGAATTGCACAATAAATCCATCAGGACCAGGGCTGATGGATTAGTTTGACAGTAGGGTTTTTATTACATTTTCTATTTCATAGATTGATATGGGGGTGTTTAATATTTTTTAATTCAAATCTCTATTGGTACATTATGAATACACATCATCATCACATTCAACATTGAGAGTTTGTACCAGACTATGGCATGACTTAATTCACTATATTTTTCCCCTTCCCCTACCTGTCCTGTATACCCCATATACATAAGATTTGTTTCCTTTTTTTATTACTACCACATTCTTTTTCCCCTTGTTATTTACCCCTATGCTCTCTTTCCTTTTAAATATTTTCTATTTCACAATATCAACCATACATACTAGAACTCATTTACATCTTCCTTTTCTCATACCAGAGAAAAGATACAATATTTACACATCAGTAACTTATTTATTTCACTTATGAGGATGTCCTCAAGGTACATCCATTTGAGTGTGAATGACTCAATCTTAGCTTTTTAATGATGGAGTAATACTCCATTCTATAAAAGAATCACATCCTCTTTATCCAGTCTCCTGTTGATGGACATTTTGGTTATTTCCAAGATTTAGTTATCACAAACTGAGCTGCTATAATATCTTAACTTAGGCTACAAAGCAGCCACCAATACTAGGGACCCCACCCACCAATATGGTAGAAGAGAAAGACTTGTGACTTACACTGGGCACCTGTCCCTCTTCTAATATTCCACTGCCCAAAGTAGATCACATGACCAGCACCTTCTTCAAAGAAGAGGGGGATCACAGTCTACCAGAGACTTGAGTTAAAAATGGAAGAATCTGGCATTCAGCTCTTGAGTGAAATTATCCTTTGTCCTTATCTTTCCTGACTCACATTGATCTCTCAGCTTTCTTTCCTTTGCCTCAAAGGAAAAGACTAAATCTAGTCTTAGATCTAGTCTTAGATTTAGTCTTAGATGTGTTTCCCAGGCACCGCCAGAATAGCATATCACAACTGGGTAGCTTAAGCAACAGATGTTTAATGTTCCACAGAGGCTAGAAGTCTGACCCTGAGAGGTCAGCAAGGATAGTTCCCTTTAGATCTCTCTCAATGGATTGCAGGTGGTCATCTTCTCCATTTTCTTGTGATTTTTCCTATGTCCTGTCTCCTAATCTCCTTGTCCTGTAAGAATACTGCTTGTACAGCACTCAGGAGGCAGAGGCAGGAGGATTCCTGTGAGTCCAAGGGTAGCCTGGGCCTCATAGTGAATTCAGAGCTAGCCTGAACTACAAAATGAGACCATGTCTCAAAAAAAAGAAAGAAAAAAGAAAAGAAAAAGAACACTACTAATATTGATAAGATCCACCACAAGTTCCTCAGTTTAACTTAGTCACCTCTTTGAAGAATTTATCTTCAAATATGGTTACCCTCTCATTTACCTGGATTTAGGATGTCAACATGGAAATTTGGGAAGGAGGCATTTCCACTCATCTGTGTGCCTTATTCACCAGCATTATTTGCTCTCTCCAGTTTAGCATCCACTTTCTCCCTCTCTAGTCCATCATACACATAGCACAAGAGAATCCATGGGGACATTATTTAGTGCAGGCTGAAACTCACGAGCACAGGATGCCGACCTCCCATTTCTAGGCCATATTGAGGAGAAGCACACTTGGAGCAGGCAAGGGTACACACATTGACTTTTTATTGTGTGGCGCAAGGGTACGTGAAGCTTTGTATCAGGGTAATCCACAACATAGTTTATACCTCAAGCCATTTAGCTCATTTGCACACATTTAAAAGAAAGCCTGGAAGTGCCGGAAGAGTAGCAGCTGGAAAGTCTGAAGGCCTTTAGTACTAGAGGAAGGGAAAACCCACTTCCAGCTGTACTCTCAATGCATTCATTAAACAATCTTTTGTCTGCCCGTAGGAATCCTGACAAATATAAATCTACCTCCATTCTTCTTCCCAAAATATGCAGAGGTTCCATGTTGCTTGTAAACCCAAACTCCAAACCATGACCCCAAAAGCCTGAATCCAAACACCTCTCCAAACACCTCTCGAACTTTTTTCTTGCTCATCATGGTCTATGTTCATTCATCTCCTTCAACTTCACTGAATATTGTTCCTTGCTTTAATATATTTATACCCAGTAGTTCTCGGGTCAAGAAGATGCTGTCTATTTTCCAGTATTTCTAATTCCTTCATGTATGTCCAGTCTTGGTTTAAATGCCACTTCCCTAAAGAGGCCTTTGTGCATCCTCCATCAGCACTGATGGAGAGATCTAACCAGCTCTGTCAATTTGTAAACACTATGTGTTAGACTCACAGCACTTGTGATTTTAATAACAGGGAGAGTTCCATGCACACATGCAGACATATGTGGCTCACAGTATCCCAGAATATAACCAAGCACTCACTCACACAATAAGCTAAGAAACACAATGGAAGTTTCTGTTCTGTGATATTTATGCAATCTTGTTTCTAAAAACCTGTAAAATTCTATTCAGATATCAGCTATTATGATTCCCATAGCTGTTATGAACTATAATTGCTTGTTTCCAAAACAGGAAGATTCATGGGATGAAATTAAAACAGAAGGGCAAGGCTAGATACAGAGTTCTCCACTCACTTACTCCACTGAGTATTTGCTGGGGATGTGTCAAGAAGGAGCTGTTCCATTTGGTAGCTAATGCACCGATGTCTACAGAGCTTCCATTCTGTCCAGCTGACACCAGAGGCCAGTCATCAGATAGTGACGGCTGGAGGGAATCCAGCTTCAGTGAGGGGTCAACAGGAGAGTGTGGAAGCAGGATATATAAAATGCCTTCTTGGTGACATTGCTTCTCAGAATTCTCAATCACAGCACCAACATATTCATTCCCCATTTCACTAAGTAGGAAATTAAGAAATTATCAGGTTTCCCACTGCTGGAACAAGATACCTTACACAACATTTAAAGGAGGAAATGGTTCATTCAGCTCATGGTTTGAGATTTCAATCCATATCAGTTGGTTCCATGGTAGAAACATCATGGCAAAGGGTGGGACAAAGCTTCCCAGTTCATAGCAGCTTGGAAACAGAGCCCAGGGAAAGACACCAGAGAGGAAGGGGCAAAGAACCAGATATATGGAAGGAAGAGTTGGTCAGAGGATACTCTGAAATGAAAGAGAAGCCATTGAATTCCAGATTCTTCGTCGTGGCTAATACAGGTATGAATGTTTGGTTGGGTGATTGGATGTGGAGATCTCTAAAGTAAGAGGTGCCACTAAGCAGAGATACTCAGCATCAGTCCATACCACTTTCTAAGTCACCCCTATTTTTATAAGTAGCTACATTTTTCATTTTATAAACTTCTGTTTATACCCTCCTTTCAAGACATTAGGGAAAAGCCTGACCCGGTCAGTGTAGGTGTGGAGTTCACTGTTTGGTTCCCCGTGTGAGATCTGGGTCTTCCAAACCCCTGCCCCTTAGAGCCTCCCTAACATAACATATACTTACATATACTGTTCTCACCAGCTACCCATTGCTCACCCTCAGAATGGACAGCAAAGCCATGGAATCTGGCTGTTGCTGGTCAGAGAGGACAAGAATGGAAGTTGACCATGGATCTTTGAGTGAGGTGAACCACATCC
The DNA here is from genome assembly GCA_004026965.1 of Petromus typicus. Lineage (NCBI taxonomy): Eukaryota > Metazoa > Chordata > Mammalia > Rodentia > Petromuridae > Petromus > Petromus typicus. The sequence goes on from PVIR01005977.1 coordinate 43,947, forward strand.
TCTCTTGTAAAAACTCGAACCGAGATGCTGACAGCCTTTATCCGCCACCACTTGAACAAAGAGAAAGTGCTGTGAGTCCTGACCACACACTAACCTCCTTTAGGATTGTCTGCCACCTGTCCCTACCTCACATGTGAGTCACACTTTGTTTGATGCTATCTCTAAACAAGAAGAGATGAACCACTTCTGTGTTTCTCATGGAAGTCAAAGATCCACTGGGAAAAAAATAACACTAAACATGATCAAAATCCCCTGTTCAGCTTTGTTTTAGTCCCTGCCTCAGTTTTCCTACAACTTAAATTACCTCTTGCTGGTGTTCATGCTGCACGAGCACATTATATGCACAATTCACTGAATATGAATATTTTCAAAGTTTCTGTAGGCTGAGATCCCATAGCTTTCACTGGAGTCTTTCAGAATAATCATCAGTGTAACAGTTTAGATCAAAATGCTCCTTAATGTCTCATGTGTTTAGTGGTGAGTCTTCCAGGTAGTGATTGATCGTTGGGATGCCAACCTCATCAATGGTCCCTAGCCCAGCTGGCTGTTAGGAGGCAGCGCCCAGCTGAGGGAAGCAGCTCATTCAGGGTATCCCTGGCAGTGTACAATTTGTCTTTGACCACTTCCTAGATCTCTGGATCTTGTCATGCTGTTTCCTGGCTGCATCTTTCCACCCTTACACTCTTCCACCATGATGTTCTACCTTGAAGCCAGATGAGTATGGACTGAACCCTTGAGAGCTATGACTAAAATAAACCTTTCCTCCTTCAATTTGACTTCCTTGGGTATTTTGGTCACAGCCACATAAAGCTTACTAATAACTTGTCTTTACATTATAACTTGCCATAACTGCTATTTAGTTAGATTACCATGGACATAGTTCTGAGAGAACTTTGCATGTGTTAATTCATTTAATCCTCACAGTAACCCTATAGAGATGTATCACTGTTTTTCTACAATGGAGGAATATTATCTACTAAGAAATTAATAATCCACAAAAAACACAAGTGAGCTTTATTAGTATTAAAGCCAGAATAGGAAACTGCCTCATACCTCACCTCAGTCTATGTCTAGAATGATGTGACTTCCCTGGGTCTCTGAAAAAAACTAACCAGGCTTCCAGCATGTCAAATGGCCTACATCCAAGAGGTCAGGTCCTCAGGAAACTATTCAGGTCACTCTGCTTACAATCTGCCTGGATCCCCTCTTCCCAAGGAAGTCTTGCTCAGAGTGGTGGCTCAGAGTCTCCTGTATTTATACAGGATCTTTTCTAGATGCATAGAATCTGAAAACATGAGCTCTAGCCTCAGGAATGTAACAGAGCCTCAGAGCTAATCTGTAGTGGAGTCTCAGTCGTCCTTATATTACCCTGTTATGTGTCACAGCACATCAATTGGTCAGGTGATAAGAAGCTTTTAGATCTATGGATTTTTCAAGTTCCTGTTTAGATCAATAAACCCTCTTCCCCTGAGACTCTTAGCCACATTCATAGCAGGTGTGTGTGTGTGTGTGTGTGTGTGTGTGTGTGTGTGTGTGTGTGTGTGCTTGTGTGAGCTTGTGTGTGTGTGTGTGTGTGTTTATGAGAAAGAGAGAGACAGACAGACAGAGAGAGATAGGAGAGGAGAGAGTTTTCCCTAGGTTTTATCTTTTTTTATGTGGACAAATGTTCAACAATTAATCCTGACATTTGTTGGATGTTCAGAAATTTTACTCATTTTAAGGACCTGAAACAATTACTTCTCCCATTAAGCCAATACAATATGTGGACAAAAGGAGCCTTCATTATTAAAATTTATGAGGGATGCACGTTATGGAGTCATGTGAGACAGAGAGAAGCACCTGATTCTTGAAGCCTGAAGGAGATGATGTATCTTGGCCATTCACTGTCTGCCCCTCAACTTCACTTCCCTTTTCTCCTCCTTTCACCCCAGTAGACTAGGACAGTTTGTCTCAGTGCTATCAAACCACTGTCTTCATTCCACCATGAGTGTACCAGGCAGGCAGGCAGCTCCACATCCTTCCCAAGCCCCCACCATTCCAGATGATGCTGTTGCCTTTCTGAAGAAGAAAAGGGGATTCCCAGAGTGGTTCCAATCAGGACAGGATGGATTAGGGTGAAACCTGCACAGCAAGCTTCCAGCCCTGTCCTTCAGTACAGCAAGCCTGCAGCTGCTGTATAATCAGCACTCCCATCCACTTCTGTGGGCTTCATCCAGAAGGTCTTCCTTCTGCACACTGATTTCTCTATGGTGCAGCAAGGACCTGTTAAGTTGAAGACTTGTTTTGGTATTCCTGTGTGCCTACTCATGAGTGGTTTCTCAGGTTTTGTAGCCTCCAAAAATCCTACAAATCCATTTGAGGCTTTTATCCTGACTAGCGTGGACAGAGCATTTGTTTCCAGAGAGAGCAATAAACACTCAGAGATGTTCACTCTGAAGAACTCCAGAAACGAAGAATGTCAGCAGAGACCAGCACCCAACAGAATCAGCCTATGGGGTTCAACACCAGCTATCAGCAGAAGCCAGCAGTCAGCAGCAACAGAGACCAGCACCTGGTATAGTTGACCTATCACATCTGGCACAAGCCAGCAACAGCAGTAACCAGTGGCTGCTGTGCCAACTATTGGCAGCCCACACTACTTCACATCAAGTGGTTACAACAGCTAATAGAACTACATTTTGACAACTCGTGATTTCTCTCTGAATTGAACAGAGAACCCTAAACTGATGGGCAAAAAATGTACCCAAAAGATCATGTACAGTCACCCGGGCTTTTTTTTTTTTTTTTTTTTTTTTTTGAGACAGGGTCTCACTTTGTGGTTCAGGCTGGCCCTGAGCTCAGCCTCAAACTCACATCACAGCAATCCTCCTGCCTCTGCCTCCCGAGTGCTGGGATTACAGGCGTGAGCCACCACGCCCAGCATGGTGGTATGTGGTACTGGTTGCTGCTGGGGTGAGTCTCCACGCCCAGTATGGTATGTGGTTACCGGGGAATCGAACCTGGGTCCTTGCGCTTGCAAGACAGGCGCCGGAACCACTGAGCTAACTCCCCGGCCCCACCCGGGCTTTTTATAAATAACATTTAATTTTGATTTCATAATATTCCACCCTAGTAAAAGTCTACAGCTGTATTTGTGGACATAAATTAGCAATATAACTGAGGTTCAAAAAATAGGTTTCAGACTCCACCAGATCAGTCGGTGACTAGCTTCAAGGTGTACTTTGGAAACATTTGTCTGAATAATTCTAGAAAAAAACAACAAAATCCAAATAGATTGTAAGGATGTTAATAAAAAGCTCAAAGTGAACATATACATGCACTGTGAGCTCAACCAAATCAAAAAGTAAAATTAAATGAAAATTCAATAAAATCAAGACACAAAGACTATAGCTCTAAAAAATAAATAAATAAAAAGCAAACATCCCTGGCTTCTTCTGTGTGTCAACTCTACCTTTCTTGCTCGGTATCTGCAGAGATTTACTTATACTTTTCCTCTCACTCCTTTATATCAACTTCATCCTTTTGCTTGAAGACAAAACTTGACAAGGATAGATCTGGCTCTTCATGCCCCTGACAGGTAGTTTTTACGAAGCCTCTCAGTTGTCCAGACTGTGACTGTTTCTGGTAACTCATGCATTTGATATGATAACTCCCTTGTATCAGATAAATTACCTCTCCCAGCTGTGTGGTCTAATCACTGTCATGGGAAGCCCCCTCCCAGCCCTAGATTCATGACTCACTAGGATAAGAAATCTGCTTAAAATTTGCCAGAACTTACATCCTGGAGGAATAAGTGAAAGATTGAGGGGACACAAGATCACTGCACATTCAAATCCAATGTTTCTGGGCCAGGTATGCAGCTAAGCAGCACAGTTCCTTCCAGGAAAATGTAGAGTCCTGAGTTTGATCCGTGGTACAAAAATAATCTGGTATTTGTATTTTGTTTTTCAGTCATGAAGTGATTAAATTTAGTTCCACTAAATGCTCATTGTGATTTTTGGACACTGTGTATAAATCAGGCTTCTCTAAGGTATATATAAGACCTAAAAGCACAGAATATTTCACCCCTAAATCAACCAGGGCTTCTTTAACTATAATGTCTCTCAAGGAACCCTAAGATAAGTTTGAATTGCATGTATCTCGAAAGCAGGGCACTGACTTTTGTGCCACTTTCTGCTTCAAATATAGCCCAAGGCATCTTGCCAACTGGTGTTGGAAGTGATAATCCACCACCAGGGATCGTTTTGCAAGGTCAGTTCTTGAGGAGAAAAACTTGAAACTGCAGAAGCCACTTAGAAAAGCAGATCTAATTGGAGGCCCTGAAACATGGCCAGGTCAACTGGCTTCACGTGCCATTCCCAGAGTTCAAGAACATTGGCTTCATTCTTGTCCAACTGGCACCAGCTCCTAGAAGACAGGCCACTTACCCACAAATAAAGGAACAGATTTATTCTTCCTGCCCTATAAAAGAAAGAGCTGCACCTGAACAAACTTGCAGGGTTAGGTTTGAATGCAGTTTATGAAAACCTTCCTTGGCTCCCTCTTGTAACAATAGCTGAAGACAGATCTACTCCGCATCTTCTGGTTTTGGCCAGTCCTCTGTGGTGCAGCTCCTTGGACCTACTTTGTTAGCTCCACCCTCTAGCTGTCCCAGCAAAGCCTGCTTCAGGACCGGAAGGCAAAATTCTCACATATCTCTCATTGCATCTATGTTAGTTCCTTTTGCACCTGGGATCTCCTTGGGGGCCTTTTAATCGAAGTCTGACTAAGCCTGACCTTGCCTTGGTTTATGAGGGTAATGACATCACAGCCCCAGGTGGGATGCCTGCAGGTGCACTTGCTTGGCCATTCAGACTCTTGTTATTTCTGTAATTTGTCACATTCTGTCTCCTGCTTGGGGTTGTACTTTACAACCTAATGAATGTGTTCTCTTATTAAGACAAATATTATTCATGCCAATCCAATTAAATCTATAAAATTAGCCTGGAAATTTCAGAGAAGTGGGCTGCAGTATAGTTCTTTTCCTTTCTTTGTATTTTTCTCTATTATAAGTTGTTGGACCAGGGCTGATTATGATTTGGGATGCAAAGAAGCTGACTGGAAGAGTACCTCATTATGTATCTGAAGACCTAGATTTATTGCAATTCTGTTGTAGTCTTGAGTAAGCTTTCTCTCTTCTGAGGGAAGAGACATATAATTAATGGCTTGAGCAAATTAGTGTGGATATTTTTTTCATTTATTGAGTTTTATCCTTTCCAAGGGCACCCCTCCATGTGTAAACTTTCTCCTATTAGTCTCTTATAGTTTTCAAAAGCTTTCATTGGTATATTTTTGTGATACATAGTAATTACATTTCTTTAGGGTAATCAATGTAGAGATAGAGACATATATCTCAATCATATTTGTTCCTCTTTATCCTTCCTTCTCCCTTTTCTTTAACTACAAAAGTCTACCTCCATGTTTCTTGTTGTCTCTCCTTTATTTTTCCCTTCAGTTGGTTAAGCTTTGGGTTTCTGATATAAGAGAAGCCATGAGATATTTAACTTCCTGTGTCTCATTTGTTTGATCCAATATTGTAGACTTAAGATTCACACATATTTTATAAATGGTTTAAATTTGTCTTTCTTCATTGCCAGATAACCCTGTAGTGTGGATAAATATTTAGGCTGTTTCCATAATTTAGTTAGTGTGAACTGCGCTGTATCACTAAAGATGACGATTTGCAGGAAGATACTTAATAAAGGTACAGCTGGGTCACGTGGAATTGTATTGCTGCTCGGCAGAACCTCCATAGTGATTCCCTTAGAGACTGTAACTTCTCACCCCTAAGTTCTTAGAAGTTTCAGTCTATTGTCTCTCAGTAGCATCACAGTTTAGAGACAACACATTTAATACACAGGCCTCTGGGGCCACTTATGCCCCACTGCCCCTTTCACTTGTTTCACACACTCCTGGGTACCTTGTATTTACCTTACTCCTTGTTAATTATAGAGAATTGCTCCTCCTTGTTTTGCGTTAAATATATTTTGACTACTCTCAGCCTTTGCCAAAAACCTCACTGAGAAACCAAACAAAATAAAACCTAGTATTATTTTAAGTGAGATTGCTTTATGAATAGTTTAGGGACAGTTATAACCTGGCAATTTCTAGTGGCCTGGCATCTCTAATTTCTCTCAGTAAATTTTTATGTCTTTCTGTATAAAGGTTTTAAATAATAGATGTTGGACATATTCCAAGTATTCCTCCTTCAGTGCATATAGGTCACATTGTTTAAAAGCGTTTTTTTTTTTTTTTTCCATTTTCTGTTGTTACGATATAGAAATGGATTGTTATACTGACCCTCGGTTTAGAGAATTTGCTAAGCTCAGTTATTACCCCTCTTAAATTCTCTTACCTCATCCATATTCTCCAGAAAAACTGGCAAAAATGCCAAAGACCCTTGAGTCTACAGCTCTGAAAGGATCTCTAACCCTAAGGCCCTTCTTCCCAGTGCCCATCCCTATCCAAACCCAGGGCTCCCTGTGATGTCGTCTCTTCAATAAGCTTTGCTCTTAGGTTATCTTGTTATTTTCTTACTTTCCCTTATATTATTTCCAAGAAAGTTTATGTAATTATTATAGGAAATTAAAAGAAACAGTTATGTCATATAAAATCATTTTTCCTATTTCATGACACAGGTATTATTTTACTGAATAAAAATGCAACAGTACTACCTTAATAAAAACTGCAAAGCTCAATTAATGAGTAATTATTTATTTTAAATCAAAATTACTATGTATTACCCAAAGTATAAATAAATTCAAGAGCAAAATAAAAGACAGATGATAGGAAACCAGGAGATAGATCTTTTGCAGAAAGAAAAGAAACCAAGAAGTCATGGGAAACACATATGTCACTGTGATATGATCTTTTAATTCCTTTGTGTATGCACTAGCAGAGTGATGGCCAGGTCAAATGGGACCGCCAATCCTAGCTTTTTGAGAAATCTCGAAACTGATCTCCATACGGGTTGTACAAGTCTACATTCCCACCAACAGTGGAGAAGGGTTCCTTCTTCTCCACAGCCTCACCAACATTTGTTGTTGGCTAATTCTGAAATGGCATCCATTCTTTGTGGAGTGAGATGAAATCTCAGTGTTGTTTTCCTCTGTATCTCTTGAATGACTAATGATGTTGAGAATTTCTTCATATACTTCTTTGCTGCTCTTACTTCTTCTTCTGAAAAGTATCTGTTCATTTCAGATGCTAATTTTTTACTTCTTCTTCTGAAAAGTATCTGTTCATTTCAGATGCTAATTTTTTAATTGGGTCTTTAAATTTGAGTGGGCTGATTTTTTTGAGCTCTGTATATATTCTAGATAGTAACCCTCTGTCTGAGGAACAGCTGGTAAAAATTTTTTCCCACATTGTTCATTGTCTTTCTGCTCTGTTGGTGGTTTCCTTTGCTGTGCAGAAGGCTTTTGAAACAATGAGGTCCCATTTGCTGATTTCTTCTGCCAATTCCTGTGCTATCAAGGTTTTGTTTATAGCAGCTCAGTTTGTGATTGCTGAATCTTGGAAACAATCCAAATGTACATCAACTGGAGACTGGATAAAAACGCTATGGTTCTTCTGCAGAATGGAGTATTACTCTGCCATAAAAAATGATAAGTTTGAATCATTTATACTTAAATGGATGTACCTTGAGGACACCCTTATAAGTGAAATAAATAGGTCACAGATGTGTAAATACTGTATGTTTTCTCTGGTATGAGAAAATGAAGATGTAAGTGAGTTCTAGAATGTATGTTATACATTATGAAACAGAAAATACCCAAAGTGAAGTAGGGTGAAGGGGGAAAAAATGAGATTATAACAAAAAAGAAAGGAAACCAAAAAGTTCATGTATATAGGGGCTGGGGGGTGGTAGGGTGGGTAGGGCTAAGGGAAAAAAGTGAGAATTAATTTGTGTCATATATTGGTACAAATTCTCATTGGTGAGTGCAATCATGATGTATATATGTTATGTACCAATAAAGATTTCATTAAAAAAAAGAAGTAGTGGGAGAGAGAAGGTGAAAGGAAGAGGACAAAAAAAGATATGTTATGCACATACCAACTAGCCATAACAAATGTAATCATTATGTATTGCAAATGTACGAATAAAAATATATAAATTCAATATCAAAAATCAATATTCATATGTATTGAATTGTTCAAAAGCTCTCTCTTTCTCTCTCTCTCTCTCTTCTCATATATATAGAGTTTTGGTTTGTTTGCCAACTAAGAATCTGGCTTAATTTTACTTCTTAAAAATATTCATTTTTATTCCTTATAGTTATGCCAAATGACTACACCGTTGTTATAGTAACAACAGAGTAATCCAATAATATACAAAAACATACCCAGTGGATTAGGAGGCATTGTAGTTTATTTATTTTCCATTGTGACTCAGGTCACTTGAATCAGATGTTCAACTTTAAAAGGTCAATTCAATTTATTTCTGAGAATTATAGTAGTTATACAAATTAGACTTTACCTGGAAAAAATTTTATGACAATTAAATTTTACTAATATAAGTATATACCTTGAAATGTTCAAATGTCCCTCACATCTTTGAGCAAAGAAATGAAAGTATAAGAGATTTCTGAAATTAAAAATTTTCAAAAATTGTTCCTTCTTCATGCCCTATTACTGCAAAACATGCAAAGATCTAAAAGTAATATATTACACAGTTTTAATTTGATTCCTGATACAAAAGACTTTAGTAGGCCTTTAAGACCAAATAAATTTTAGTAAATCAGCTTATGTTAAAAGAGTTGAAGAAAGAAATGAAAGAAAATGTGAAAGGAGCAAAGAAAGAAATAGAAAGGATCATGATTTGGAGAAAGTAGAGATACAGAAGGAGAAGGAGTCCTGCAGGTTAGAGGCAGAACAATGGCTGTAAAGGAAGAAATTACATAAGAGATAGGGCAGCAGAGGAGATGTGAGTAGACCATGGGGTGGTTGAATGTGGCCTAAGGGTGTAGAGAGCTGCAGATCACAGCCAGGTCCATGGTGTGCCCAGGCAAGGTGAAGGGGAGGAGGTTAAGAAATGAAAAATTGCCATGGCAATTGTCCACAAGATCATGGCAGGGTTGGCATGGGAGAGGGAGGAAACTTTGAGTTTAGTACACCTTTAATGCTAGAGAACAACAAAGCTAGGAAGAAACAGGTATACCCCAAGAACACAAGCCATAAAAAAATTAGCTAAGGTCTTGCTTCTATAATTTAAAGATGTTTCTCAGTAAAAGCAGAGAGATCCAAAATTTAGGCAAGACTCAGTTGCAAAGTAAAATGCCATCTGGTAAAAAATAATTTCTTCTACAATGGTGTGGGAGAAAAGGTTTTCCACAACCTGCTCACCTCAAGAGCAGCTACACAAGCTTCCTATGCATACAGCAGCAGGCCAGTTGCACCAGGTCACCTCATGTGTTAGGAGTAATGTGAAATAAGTATGACGTCCTGAAATAAACACACCCATTTCATGTATATATTCAGTTAGATTTTCAGATGTTTGGTTGAGTCAGAGATATATCAGCAGAAGTGTTATCTGGGAAAATTGGCTGTTTGTACAGATGGACTCCCACAGGGCAGAACCACTTTATCATCATCATTATCCTTCCAGCAAGTCTCACAATGTACCCACCATATGGCTGGCCCCAGGCTAGGTAGACATTGGGGATCCAAGTGTGTTTGCCCTGCAGTGGGCTGCTGGGGAAGTTTCTGTGCTTTGCTGTCAGTCAATGTCCCAGTCTCTTTTAAGTCTGTCACAAGGACATTACAAATTAGCATTTTGTAATTAGAAGGATGGTTAACGAACATGGAACCGATTGAGAGAGAAGTAGGAGCATTAAGGAATCTTCCATCGAATTCAGACATTCGCCAACTACAGTCCAGAAGCCAAACTCAGCCTGTTGCCTATCTCAGTGCAGCCTATCTCAGTGGGCCTTCTGAGAACAGGTATCTGATTTTGCCTCCTGGCCTGGAAAGCCTGGGGAATGTTACTCTCTGGTTTAAAAAAACCATGGCCTATCCCTGGACGAAGGAATATGAAACAATATGAAATATCGCCATTCTCTGTCTCCTGGTTTCAGATTCCCAAACTTGAACAAGGTTGTATAAGTGGTGCCAACAAACCCTAAATGTGGTTCTTTCTTTCACAGAGGAGCAGAGCAGACTTCTGCACCTGTTCTGGCACATTGTTATTTCTCAGTTTATCATCAAGCTATTCATTGTCAGGCAATCTTCCTTCTATAATTCAGTCTTCAGTAGATTTCCACGCTACTGCTCTGATTTTTTTTTAGGCCATAAAAATACCCTGTTTTTTTTTTTTTTTTTCCAGGAGGCTTCTGTGAATACTGTCTCTCCTGTATCATATACACTGTGGATCCATTTAGTAAAAAAAAAATGGATTAGTAAATATTTTAGGCTTTTCATGCCAGAGAACCCCTGTCAAAACCACTCAATTCTGTGACTGCAACCCAAAACCAGCAACAGAAAATTTAAAAGTTGATAGAGTCAGGGTATGCTGCAGCAAAACTTTATTTACTAAGAATAGAAGGCGAGCTGGATCATAATTTGTCAAACCCTGGTCTAATGCGTTCTTAGATGCACAACTCAAGATTGAAAAAGACCTATATAGAAATTTGATTTTCTAAAATACACATTTTACAAATGGGGAAATAGTGCTACCTTTTCTTACCTGTAAGTGAACTGTGTTTTCAAATAACCCAGTCAGCTTGTAGTTGGGGGAGAGGAAGGTATATAATGATTCAACAAATTAGCAAAATCAGATTGAACCTTCAAACTGACTTTTAATTTTGAATTTTCCCAGTGACTACAATGACACCGAATTTAATCACAGTGAAATTTACTGAGCTGGTGAAGTCTGGCTGCAAATCTGAGCCAGCCGCTCTTTAGGCCTGTATTTTATATGCATCTTCAACATCTCAGCACAGAAAGGTGAGCTCGGACCAGGGAGTTAGCTCAGTGGTTCCTGCGCCTGTCTTGCAAGTGCAAGGACCTGGGTTCAATCCCTGGTAACCACATACAACATTCTCATGGAGACTCACGTCTAGCAGCAACCAGTACCACATACCACAGTGCTGGGCAAGGTGGCTCACACCTGTAATCCCAGCACTCGGGAGGCAGAGGCAGGAGGATTGCTGTGATGTGAGTTGGAGGCTGAGCTCAGGGCCAGCCTGAACCACAAAGCAAGACCCTGTCTCAAAAAACCAAAAAAAAAAAAAAAAGAAAAGAAAGGTGGGCTCTGTGTCACACAGTCCATGCTTCCTACCAGGCTCTTACCTTATTGTCTGTGGGTGTCACTTTGCAGCTGGGTACCAGGGCAGGATGCTCCCTGGTGCTATCCCTCATGGACACCAGTTCTCAATGTTCCAACAAATGAATCACGAAAGCAACGTGAGCAAATCAGTAAAATCTTCCAAGACACACCGTCTTCTGATAGATGAGCTGAAATGAAAGCATTTCAGACCCTGCTTTCAGCAGAAGAAAGAATTCTGTGTTTCTAATCATTCAAATAGAAATTATAATAGATAGCCTTCTGCCCTACCGTGCATAAGGTTTAACTCTTCAGAGGTCCTTGGAGATGCACCCTATTAAATAACACAAGCCAGACAACGCTGACTTAATAAAACAAAAATGTCACTCTGGGTTTGAATTGATTTTCTTATTTAAGAAGCTCTTACACTTGCAAATCACAACTGCCTTGAATTCACACGTCTGGAGCTGCTTGACTTTCCCAGGGTTAGTTTAAAAAATGCAGATCGATGGGAAAGGTTTGTGTTGGGTCAGGATCGAATGGCCTTCTCTTGGGGGACTGAATTATTCATGAGCATCCATGTGTTTTGTGTTTCTTGCCTGACACTGCAGACGGTGGGGACGGGGGGGAGAGTGTAGCCAGCTGCAAACAGATTGTCTTCTTGAACAAGGTTAGCAGTTCAAAGAGGGCGGGGCCGTGGCAGGGTGGGGGCTGGATCTAATTTTACAAGAATTTGGATCAATAAACCTTGAATCTAAACCACTGGTCCAACAGCCGACACCGAAGTTTTCTGGTATCTACAGTTCATTCTTTTGCCCGGCTGTGTACTCTGGATGCAAAGGTAAGAAATCACAAAACTGGTGACCCATCTTTTGGTTGGGAATGAGTCGTCTTGAGAAGCCTACAGGAAAGACCTTGATGTTGGTTGACCACCCAGATGTGTGCGTGTGCATCTGTCTCAGAGACAGGGCCTGAGAGAGCCTCTGGTACCATGGCTCACCCTCCTCTGGGTTCTGTGCTTTTCCTGCATCCTCTAGCATTTCTGAGCTACAGATTCCTCTTCTACTAAACAAAGGTCCTCAGGCTTCTTCAGTAACTTTCCAAAATATGTTTTAGATGCGTAGCCTTTTCTTCAAATAAAGCCTTCTCTGAATACCTCACATTAAAAAAAAGATAAAAACAAAGCTATTGTGGCTGAAGGGGGAACAGGCCAGGAGCAGAAGAAATGTTGGCCCTGTCATTCTCCTGCTTTCAGAGAACTAGGAATTTGAGTTCTGAGCATGAACAGTGCTCTCTGTAGAGCAGTTAGAAAAGGGAATGAAGAAGAGAGGAAAGCATTCTTGGAATAATGCTATAGCATTGACTCCAAAACACTATAGCTAAAACTAAAGAAATAACTTAGAAGAAAAATCAGACATATAAGTTTACAATAATGTCTTCAAGCCAGAGGCAGTTTCTTTAAACTTGTTTTCTCAGAACTTGAATATCTGCATGGAACCAGCTGGTCCCCACCCCCACCCCCCAGCTAATGAGCATTATTACAGAGGTATGTTCTACAGTGAAAGCAAAACTGTCTTTTATCATCTGTGTCTTGTTCTCAGTCCTGGAAACTTTTGATTTGATAATTTTTTCTGTTTAACAAAAATATATATATACTACCTTTTAGCAAGATGCAAATATTATCTGAAGAACTGAGCCAAGAAAGGCACTGCTTTGGTCTAAAGGTTATCTGTGATCTTAATATGAAATGCAAAAAATGGATCTCAAAATTGAAAAGAGAAACAAATTACAATGCAAGTTATTTTTTCGTTGCTAAGGATGTAAAAGAGTGACCTTAAAAGTGTAATAGTCCTTTAGACAATGAGAAAAATATTGACCACCCTCAAGACGGCCAGTGAATGGACCAAATAAGCATCTGTTCTGCACACAATTATCCCAAATTTGTTATTTTATAAAATTGAATTCTTTCCTGCTGAAGTCCAGTGCTGAGTAATTAAATGCAGACTGCACTTAATTTTGTCACAGCACAAACAGCAGAGGTTACACAGAGTGTGATGGCTCCATAGTCATTAATATTCTGCTGGTGTTGGAATAGATTAGCAAGTGCAGAACACAGCACGTTAGGATTATACGAGTCTATTCAAACCCCACATAATGAATGTGGAGAAGAGTGATTTGAATGTTTAATATCAGTCACTCGGCAGAATGAAAAATAGCTCATGCACACTCTCAGGGCTTTGAAAGGGCTGTTTATCTCATACATTTTCACTCACTTGCTATTATAATCAACCCCACTGAAATAAATTCCAAATAATTGTCAAGCTAACTGAACTCATTTTTTTTTCCTTTAGAAACTTTCCCAATTTCCCTTGCTGTTTCAAAAATCTGGATGTTGTAGCTCTTCCAACTAGAGATTCAGAGCCGTCAGCCAGCTGGGGAAATTCAGACATGGCCCCAGTGGGAATCTTCCCTCCTTTCCCTTTCTCTGAGATTCACATTTGTCTCACTTGAGTCCAAGAGCCAGGTGTGGTAACTTCTACTTTTTAAAAACTTACTAACACGTACTAATTGTACTCATTAGCAGAGTTCTATGTAGTATTTCCAAGACTATATACAGTGTATAGTTTTGATTGCAACCATATTTCCCACCTTGCCCCTTGTAATCATCCCAATCTATGCTAATCACTATTCAGATTGACTTATTTTCGCTTCTACCAAAAAGAGAAAAGATGCTGCACTTGTCTTTCTGTGTCTAGTTTATTTCACTCAATGTAATATCTTCTAGTTGCATCCATTTTGCTGCAGATGATGGAATTCCACTCTTCTTTATGCCTGAATCATACTCCACTATCGTGTACACATGATCCTTTCATCCACTGACAGGCAAAAAAGCTGATTCTGTATCTCAGCTTTGGCGAATACAACCTCAGTCCATATTGTGTTTTACTGGAGAGAGCAAAAGAGCACGGTGATGTCCCTTAATTTCTGATGAACAGGTTACGCTCTATATTTAAACAATGAAACTTGCTAATACCAAGATGAAAGAGCATCACCAATCTGAAATCTTTGGTGGCGAGAGGAATCCAAACAATCATTGAGAAAAGAGATCAGCAGAAAATAGCAAAGTTAATACTGAACACTGGGAGAGAGGAAGTAAGGAAAGGGAGTATTACAGGATTGAATGAGCACAAGGAGGAAACGACTCAGTAAAAGTCCCAGAGACACCAATGGCAGATGATAGCATCGTAATGACAGAGAAACAGAAACAGGCTTATCATCCCCTCTATCCAAAGATCTCTGAGGGGAGTTGACAACTATCATTTTCTACTAAGTCAGACTGTTACAGATTCTGCAACATGAGCACGAAGAGCAAGGAAAAGAGTACAGGTCACAGGGGATTTTCAAAGGGGTGTCACCTTTTCTTTGTGTTCCCAAAGCCACCATATTGACAACAAAAGCAAATAAAAGATTGTCTCATGTCTACAGGACAATAACAAGCAAAAGACTCTTTTGGAAATACTAATCCAAAGAGGTGACACCTGGGAAGGACCCATCTATGAGGGAGGAAAATTGGCCTGAGACCTCGTGAGCTGCGCACTGAGAGCACAAATAAAAATTGGGTTTTCACCCTTACGCTACCTGCCCTTGCTTCCTCCTGCTCCTACAAGGAACTACATTCAAAACCCGCCCCTGTGTCACCCAGGATTTCTAGATGTGTCTGAAGCCCCCGTGTGGCCTGTCTCCCACATCTTTACAGACATCAGCATCCATGGGACAGCGCCACTAGATCCCATGAAACTTGTCTCTCTGCTAGTGACACCTGCCACTGAGCACCGTCACTTGAACTCTTTACACTGGCCACATGTCACCGTGCTGTGAACTTTCTCCGCTGGTGCTCAGAACTTGCAGCTACTTTCTGGCTCCTGATACAAAATTTCACTAAATGTAGTTGCTACCTCCATGATCTCCCACCCAGCACCACCCCAGGGAGCCCCTATGGTGCTCAGGCTCCCCTGGGGTTTAGGGGAAACATTTTCTCCTTGTCGTTACACACTGGTGCAGTAGTGCTGGCTTACCCAGACATAAATATTCTTGGTAGAATACCATCACCATATTTCATTCTGAGCCTTTTTCTTCTATGACCAAGATAAGAGTCCTCTTTTGGGTGCCAAGTAGGAGTCTAACTCAAATCACCTCACAAGGCTAATAACACCATGTTCCTGCCTTTAGCTATATGATATATTATGCCTGGCTTTCTTTCCTTCCTGGAAATAAGTTCTTATGCAGAAGACTCTAGTACAAACAGATTCTTGCTAGGCCAGCCCACCAGCCCATCAAGCCTGCTCCGCCTGATGGGGGACCAACTAAACACAACTAGGGAACCCAGAGCAAACCACAGCCAACCACTCTCCACATCTGTCTAGCACTTTTATCTTTAAAAAGCTATGTTCACATTCTTTCTAAATCCCTTTCTACGAAATAAGGTACAGATTCAAAATTTCTGCAGCACTCCCTGCCTCTAAACACTTAAACTTTTAGTGTTTAAAAACCAGGTGTGGGGGGGCCGGGGAGTTAACTCAGTGGTTCCGCGCCAGTCTTGCAAGCGCAAGGGCCCGGGTTCAATCCCCGGTAACCACATAACAATACTGGGTGTGGAGACTCAACCCAGCAGCAACCAGTACCACATACCACAGTGCCGGGCGTGGTGGCTCACGCCTGTCATCCCAGCACTCGGGAGGCAGAGGCAGGAGGATTGCTGTGATGTGAGTTTGAGGCTGAGCTCGGGGCCAGCCTGAACCACAAAAGCGAGACCCTGTCTCAAAAAACCTAAAAAAAAAAAAAAAAAAAAACCAGGTGTGGATACTTCTGGCCGCTTGAATCCAGTATCAATCTAAGAACTGACATAATTTTCAGATTCTCATCTCATTAAACCATCATCTTATTCATACTAAATGATTTTATCCTAAAATCCCCATCCAATCCAGACATGAAATGGCCAACAGCAAAAAGATAAAGGCTCTGTGCCCCTAAGAAACGTGGCAGTCAGCCCACAATGACAGGTGTCACTCTGTCTTATAATTTCTTTTCCACTCTTCACTCTTCCTCACCGACTCAGGCTCTGGTATGTGGTTTCCCAGCACCTAGCCCAGCATGTGATGGTAGGATAGTCTCAAAAATATAATTTCTGGACCAATGACATTGACATTTTCTGAAGTCTGAGATATGAAAATATGACCTTATCCATTTATTTTTTATCTCCACAAATACATAATAGCTAAATAAATAGTTAATAATGGAAATCATTTATTTCTTTTCATCTGATACATGGAAAGGAATAAACAGTGTATTTTCCATTAGAGTGAGACTACAAAGATAAATCATATACTTTACAATGGAAATTTCAATTTTTAAATTAGATTTATCATTAGAATTTGGGAACAAAGAGGTTAATCATCATGCTTTCAATATTTATATTTAATCTTTATATGAAATGAATAATTTTACTATAATGAGAAAAGACCTCCAGGTGCCTTTGCCAAGACTGGGTGTTGCCAGCCAACCACCTACAAAGTCAAAGTGCCACATTCATTTGACCAAAGAACTGAATAGAAAGAAGCAGCAGATGTCCTTTGGAAATCAGCAAGCTGGTGTCCCGCCAGGTGGGTGTTCCGTGCGCAGTGTGGGTGTCCCTGGAGGTCAGGCCCCCATGTGCACTTTCTGTGGAGCAGGAAAAACACCCTCTAAGAAGCATTCCCAGTTCACAGTCCCCAACCCCAAGTAGTTGTCAGCCCCTCACTGTATCTTTACAGCTGGAAAGCTATTTCCTGTTTGTAATGATGCCTCGTGTCTTTTTGTCCTCAAGTTTTATGATCTGAGACCGTGTTTGTCTCTATGGCTCCATTTTCCTCCTTGCAGAACAGTAGTTGCTTTCCAGACCCTCTGCTTTAGATTCTCTCTTCTGAGTCGCTCTCTCTTGGCCAGCCAAGCAAAAGTGACTCTGTAAGATACTGTGGTCCCACCCGATACCGAGAAGAAAGTTCTCTCAGATCGTCCCTTAACAGTACTTCAGCCACACCCAGCAGTTTCATTTGTGCACATGAGTTGTGATTTTGGGTAGACCACTCTTTGGCTGTGTGTGCTGCTGCCCCAGAATGTCAGAGAACTAACATTCACAAAAGCAACTCACGACCGACTAAGGATTCTCCAGACTTGGTACATAAATAAATTCCCCAGTCCTGGAGCCCTTCAAATGGACTAATGCAGAGACTTGTGTTTGATACTGTATCCCATCCTCTCCTTTTAGGATCGGTACCAGTGGCCTGCAGTGGCAGCTGGCATAACAGGGCACCTTCTGCTGCCTTCCCTTTCCCCATCCCTACCCACTCTGTACAGCCCAATAAACTCTTTATACTTAAACTATATCTCAGGGTGTACTTCTGGGGAAATCTGAACTAAGACACACACAAATATAAAACTAAATTGAAAGTCATATTTCCAGTATTTGAATATTTTTATATTTTCTCTCTTCCTTAAAACTGCAGAGAATAGACGGATAGAGTTGATATCCTGGGAGGTGCCTGCATGAAATGATGTGATTACTTGGCCGTCCATGCTGCAGAGTAAACAGTCTAACACATCACTGTGGAGAACTACATAACCCTGTGGCAGTCTCGCACACTAAAGCAGCATGTTCAATGTGAGTTCACGGCACAGTGCGCCGTACAATCTCAGGGGCTCAGAAGAGCTGCAGTCTGTGATTAGCACAGTGAAGGCAGCCTCACACCTCCTAAATACGTGCGAAGAAATACAAAGCAGAGTTGCATGAAGAATTTCAAGACTAAAGAAAGCCCCCTAGGATTTTATACAAATAATCATTGGATGCTGAGTGATAGTATCTGTATAACTTTATGTTTATGTAATTTATATATTTATTAAAAAGACTGGAAATCTGCCTTGCCTGGTACATTAGCCCTGGAACAAGCAGCTGTGGAGTTTGAGCAGCTGAAATGTACCTGGTTTGAAGGAAAAGAGTCAAAGGGACAAAGTGAAGGTGCAGTTTCAAGCATTTATTACAATAAGAAGCATGTGATATATTATTAGTGATTTTTATATTATTAAACCTTGAAATAATAATACTTGGCAATGATAATTTGAATAAAATACTATGTGTTGTTAAGTTAATTGCACTGGCTGCTTTTACTTTTTCATGTGGCTACTGGACAACTTGTAATTGTCTCAATGACTCACATTATATTTCTATGAAACTACACTAGTCTAGGTTATACTATGGTGACAGATGGACTCTATATTCTCAGGGATAATAATACAAGAAGGGTCAATCTATCAGTTATGATCCACATAGAAAAATGCTATGTATACAGTGGTGGGGGCTTCTGTGCCCTGTCTCAAGTCCTTAGTTTGCTAGGCACACTGATTTTTATCAGATAAGTGTACACAAAACTTTTTCTGTTGTCCCAGAACAGGCAGAGTGTGTCAATGGCTCTTGCCTCATTCCAGGTATTTCTTCTCCTCACAGCAAGTTTCCAGAATTTATCATGGGACCCCAAAAGCAAAGGGCCAGGTAGCAGAGACAGGTCAGAACATGAGACACTGAGGACACAGGAGCACACTTGGAATATCTACCACAATGTGCACAGATTAGTGAATCCAAAGGCCAAGTAGTATTTGTTCCAGGTCAGCATATAACAATACAAACATGGTCAGGTGATGCTACAATATTTTATCAATCATTTACAGCTTCACAAAGTACCAACCACTTAAGCATCTTTTCCTGAGAAAATTTTTAGAAAACCTGCAAAGACGCATCATCAGGTGAAAAAATAAAGCATGAGTTCATGGAGCAGCACAGAACTGCTAAGCTAGAAGTACAGAACACAAATGTTCATGTCCATGCTGCCTATCCAGCTGTATCCTAGGCTTTGAAACGATCTCAAGGATAAAAATGAGATCAAATGTCACATAGTGGAAATAAGACAATGGCACAGACAGAACATGGAAGGTGGACTTTAACATCCAATTATCACACAGATTTTTCTGGAGCATTGTGGATGGCTGCAACTTTTAGATACAAAGGCATATTTAAACAGAATTCTAATATGTTAATTCAAGGTGCTACTTGCATCAGTTTTGCCTTAATATAATAATGTCTGAGGTGACTCATTTACAGGAGAGAAAAGATACTTTGTATGCCAGTTTTTGCATCTGAGAGTAAGGTCAGGTGGCCTGGATGGTTTGGTCTCTTGTGAGGACTGCAGACAGTGGTACACCACAGTGGGAGCATGTCTGGAGCCAAAGGTCAAATCTGGAAGCCAACCAAATATAGAGAGCTGGATCTCACAGTCCCTTGCAATGACATCAGCACCTGCAGCAGGTGCCGACCTCTTAAAAGTTCCATCACCTCTCATCATTTCAGTACATGGATGTTCGGGGGACATCCAACTTCCAAACCACAGCAGACGAGAACACAGCTGTTCTGAGACAAAACTTACAAATTTATCCCCTTGCTAAAGAAGAAAATTCTAAGTAGAAAACCAGTACTCTGTGGTAAATACAAAAGTCAAACCATGAATATCAGTCAATCTCAAGAATTAGTTCTCGGGTAGAAACTTGAGGGACTCTCACTCTTTGTAAAGATAATTTGTCCAAGAAGAATATAATGATCAAGCCTATTGGGTAAGACCAGCAATCTTCTGTCTCCATTAGGTGTAGCCATCTCCTGCTGCCTGTGACTTCCTACACTTCTTGTTTTATGCTTTCAAGACTGAACCATCTTGACAGGCATGGTGGCTCATGCCTACAATCCCAGCACTTGGGAGGCAGAGGCAGGAGGATTTCTGTGAGTTCCAGGCTTGCCTGGGCTACATAGTGAGCTCAGGTCCAGCCTGAACTGCAAAGTGAGACCCTGTCTCAAAAAAAAAAAAAAAAAAAAAAAATACTGAGCCATCCACTTTAATGGGATTCCTCCAAGAAAAGTAATTTCAAATAATGAGATTTCAAAAGACTACATTTCATTTGCATGTATTCCATGCTGCCTTTCTGAGGTGGCTCCAGCACACATCGAGGGTAGCTGAGGAGGCCCATGGTCTTCAGCACATATTCATGTGTTCTGCTGTACATCTCCTCACTTATGACACACAGATATTTATCAGCATAATTCTCAGAGAGCGCTCATGTTCATAAGTTCTCAAAAACACCTCCCTCTCTGCCCCTCCTCTACCATGAAATAGAAAGTTATCTAATTTTGGTTAATGCAACAACTTTATTTTCTACAGGGAATTATGTAAAATTTTGATATTCAGACTAGAGAAAAAATTTTAAACTTGTCTAAGAATTCTACACTGCATAAAAGACCTCTTCAAGTCAATGATTTGCCATTTATTAAAGATCAATAAAGCTAATTTCACTTGTTTTTTTCTTCAAATGCTAATTCACATTACTGGAAAAATATTAAAATTTAATCTAAATATATAAAAATAATCAAATGTTTGGTGTGAAATTTGCCATGCTTATATCTGTAGGAATTTTTTTAACTCCACATTATAGAGACAAACCTTCTGTTACTGTAACTAGTGAGACGTTTTCAACATGACTCCCAGAGCAGTTCAATGTCATCACCATTGCATTGAGTCCAGGTGTGGAATGGCAAGTATTTCTAGGACAAGAACACTCAATAGTGGCCATATTTGTAGAAAGAATGGATGGCGTATAATAACACATGCCTCCGAAAATGCCAGATATCCTTTCCTCACCTGAAGGGTAACTATAACTGACACTTCCCTTTTCCTTATCTATACAAGAGTTGAGTTGAAAGTATTTTGGCAATTTTACCTCACTCTCAACCTTTTGGATTAAACACTGCCTTTATAGTCTTTCTATTAAAAATGCAAAGTGATAGGAACACTAGCAGTATATCAGAATGATAGTGATTTAATGTCAAGAAGTGCACACCTAGAACAACCTAAGGTAGGTGAAGTTACGTGCCTCAAAAAGGACACAATAAACACAATCTAGGAAGAAATGCAGTACGTCAGATAAATAAATAGGTGAAACAGATTTTCAATGTCTGCTCTAACGAAAATACAATTTCAAACAAGATTTTTAAGACACTTAAATGAGAAACTATGTATTTAAACTTCTTTGTATTTCCCTTACCCCTTCACTGTACCATAATAATGGAAGTAATTTTTAAAAATTCACTTATTACATATTTACCATGTTTTACAGCCCTAACTATGTCCTTGACACTGTTATAATTTCTGAATATCTATCACCATCAAACTGAAGTCTGCCTTCAAGAGGTGCATAGTTTCTATGGTGTATCAAAATAATATAGTTAGCAATTTATTATTTCACTATGCATATGAGAATAAAGTTCAAATATAAGCTATATTTCTGTATATCAGCAACATATAATCCAAAAATAAAATCTTGGTAAGTTCATTTATAATATCAAAAACAATAAAATACCTAGGAATTAATTTAGCCAAAGAAGCACAAGGCTCATGCTCAATAAAACTACAAAATATTGTTGGAAGAAACCAAAGATCCAAGTTAGTGGAAAGAACATCCATATTCATGAGTCAGACAACTTAACATTCTTAAGGTGGTTAACAGTCTTCAGTGTGACCCAACAGTGCATTGGAAGGTCTGTCACAGATGGAATTTTTCCTTTGCAGAAACTTATGAGCTGATCCTAAAATTCACTTGGAAACCCAAGAATGAAAAACAACTAAACTAGTCTCAAAAAAGAAAAGCAAAGTTGGAGAACTCATACTTCCTATTGAAAAACTTACCACAAAGCTATTGTAAGAAGCCAGCATGGCAGCAAAACACAGTAGACATCTACTTGGAACAGAGCTCACAGTCCAGAAATAAACTTTCCAGTTTATTTCTTATCTACACATATGCCCAACTTGTTTTGGATCAATGTACAAAAAGCTTTACAAAAGAAAGAAGTTTTTCAACAAATCATGCTGCAACAACTGCATGCAAAACAATGATGTTGCCGTACAACATTGTCAATAACATCCATTCTTAAAATTGCAGAAAGAATAGCTTTTAAGTGTGTTACTGCAAAAACAAGTATATAAAATAATATATAAGTTAATTAGATCTAATTATCAATTATGCAATTTATATATATTTCAAAACATCATGCTGTATACAACAGATATATATAATTTTCCCTGTCTATTTTTAAAAGTCAAGTTTAGAACAATGCTGGACCCCTAATTCATATCACACAGAAAAGTTAACTCAGATTGGAACATGTGTAGTAACTGAAGTTATACAAGTCTGAAAAGAAGCACTTGAGTAAATCTTCATTACCTTGGCTAAAGCTCTGGCATATTTGCTATGACACTGAACGTATAACAATCTAGATTCATATTCCACATAATGGCATTTTGGTCATAGAAGACTGCAGGTATGACAGTGGTCCCATAATTACATGACCTAGTGATGACTTCTCACAACTATGAAACCATATAACAGTGCATTTCTCAGAATATACTCATCCCCGAGTGCCCAGGGACTGAGTTTAGCAGCAGGCAGCTCGGGACACGGCAACTGCGGCACTGAGTCTGCATCACCGAATCTTCTCTGGGATTGCAGCTTGCTGGCCTCCAGGTCCACGCTGGAAGAGCGCCCAGGGACTGAGTTTAGCAGCAGGCAGCTCGGAAAACGGTGACTGTGCCACCAAATCTGCGCCAGGGTTGGAGCTTACTGGCCTCCAGGCCCGCACCGGAGGAGCGCCCAGGGACTGAGTTTAGCAGCGGGCGGCTCAGGAGACGGCGACTGCCGGCACCGAGTCTGCGTCACCGAATCTGCGCCGGGGTTGGAGCTTACTGGCTTCCAGGCCTACCCCGGAAGAGCGCCACGGGACTGGGTTTAGCAGTGGGCAATGTGCAGAGGCAGCTTTGGAAGCAAGGTCTGGTACCATTGCATCCGCGCCAGGGCTGGAGCTTGCTGGGCTCCAGGACCATGCCGGAAGAGCGCCACGGGACTGAGTATAGCAGCAGGCCGAGCTGGGGAAGCAGCAGCCCATGCCTCACAGCCAAGGAAGGCCAGAGTCTGACTTTCTCCATGTCAACTGCAGAAGTACATCCAGTGTCCTTGTATTGGTGAGTAGGTGGTCCTGTTGGAACATCAGCCAGTACCATTGCAGCTGCACAGGGCCTAAAGCCTACTGGCCTCCAGGCCAACTGCACAGCGAGCCCAGAGACTCTGTATTGGTGAGCAGGCGGGCCTTTTGGAACCTCAGGCAGTGCCATTGTAGCAGTGCAGGAGCCAGAGCCTTCCTGCCTCTAAAGCAGACGGGAGAAGGTGTTCTGACCATATTGTTTCACTCCATAAAGAATGGCTGCTAAATGCTCAATGTAAAATAGGGTGAAGAGGGAAAAATGATGAGATTGTAACAAAAAAGGAAACAAATTTTATGTATATGGGGGGGTGGTAGGGTGGGTAGGTCTATGGGAAAAAATTAGAATTAAGTTGTGTCTTATACTGGTACAAATTCCCATTTTGGAGTGCAATCATGATGCGTGTATGCAATGTACCAATAAAGATTAAAAATTAAAAAAAAAAAAAAGGAAGAATGGCTGCTATCTCAGAATTAGCCAGCAACAAATGCTGGTGATGCTGTGGAGAAGAAGGAACCCTTCTCCACTGTTGGTGGGACTGTAGACTCATACAACCCCTGTGGAGATCAGTTTGGAGATTCCTCAAAAAGCTAGGATTGGAGGTCCCATTTGATCCGGCCATCTCTCTGCGAGGTATATACACACAAGAATTAAAAGACTCATATCACAGTGACATATGTGCACCCATGTTTATAGCAGCTCAGTTTGTGATTGCTACATCTAGGAAACAACCCAAATGTCCATCAACTGGAGACTGGATAAAAAAGCTGTGGTTCTTCTATAGAATGGAGTGTTACTCTGCCATAAAAATGATAAGTTTGAATCATTTCTACTTAAATGGACATACCTTGAGGATATTCTCATAAGTGAAATAAATAGGTCACAAATAGGTACCTATTGCATCTTTTCTCTGGTATGAGAAAATAAAGATGTAAATGAGTTCTAGAATTGTATGTTATATTTGTGAAATAGAAAATATTCAAAGTGAAATAGGATGAAGGGGGAAAAATAATTTGTAATAATTTATAAGAAATTTGTAATAATTTCTTTTTATAACAAAAAAGAAAGGAAACAAATTTTATGGGAGTGGGGGTGGTAAGGTGGGTAAGGCTATGGGAAAAAATGATAATTAAGTTGTATCTTATACTGGTATAATTCCCCATTGTGGAGTGCAATCATGATGTGTATATGTAATGTACCAATATTCAATTTTAAAAAAGATTTTAATCTAAATATAACAAATTAATCTATTGTTTTGTCAGAAACAACTTCATATGCATACAGTTACAAACACTAAAAAGACCCAACATAGTAGAGACAAATCTATTACTATCAAGAATTTTTCAACACAATATCAATTCCTCACAGCAAAATAATGAAACTATTGTAGACATCATGATGAGACTTGACTTCAAATCTTAGAAAATACAAATGAAAACTCTAACTTTGTTCTGAGGTCCATAGTGAAAAACAAAAGCTCTATAAATCTCTAGTCCTTATGGAGAAAACTTGCCCCAGAATTTAGGCAGGACCACTTAGCAACAGAGTATGATGACCCCAAGTATCATAAAAGAGAAATTCTAAGGGTCTGATTTAAGCTAAATACAAGATGTACATTCACAGTGAATCCATTTGGAAGAATAATTGTGTGGCATCGAAAATAAAGATTTTAATCTTCATTTCTTCTCACCTATAAACCACATCCTACAGACAATGGTGTGAGTATCAGGAAAAGGTAGGGGTTATTAGAACTCCTGTAGTGAGTCCTATCATCCTATGAGCCACAACAGTAGGAGGTGAAATAATTAATGAAGAATGGAAATGAGATTTAGGGAAGAAGCCACATCTTCTGCCTGATCAGTGCTGCTATGGGCAGCAAAAGTGAAACAGTCCAAGGT